>OMKN01038007.1:1429-13545 GCA_900302345.1 Melanonus zugmayeri | reverse complement strand
AAATAGAAATTATGTTGGTATTTGTTTTATTTAAAAACATATCATAGGTGCCCCCTACTGCACCCCCCTCAATTGTTACATTGTCATTGGACAAATATTGTGGAAAAATACTGACAGCAAAATAGTGTTCTGCTATAAAGCGCATGATGATAGTGTAGGTGGCATTAGCTCATGAATGGCTTTAGACTAAATGTATTAAGCATACGAGAAAACGTAACACAACAAGTGACTTAATAATAGAAAGTAGCCCACATATTTGACTGTGTACAGAAGCAACAGTATTATGAAACCCAGACGGTGGGATGTCTACAAATTGCAGACTGAAACTGTTGCTAACATTAACGCCACAAATAAATAAATAAATAAATAAATGTTGAAACGCCCCAGCAGCCCTACTGGACTCAAGGACCGCGCTACGCCCGTGCACATCGGCACCGCGCACGTGCACATCAGCATAGCGCACCCCACAAACGCAGTAGGGGAAACGCTGCAGATCTCAACCTGCTGGTCGCTGCGGATATACGCGCGTGTAGGTAGCGCTGTGTGAGTTAACTGGTGCAAGCGCGACACCTCGTGGATTTTACTCGGTGTTGTTTTGTTTTTTAATATTTGACTTGACGTGTTTGACGCAATGTATGCCAATTATGTGTTACAAAGGCTCAACGGTGGATACTATTGTTTTAAACTAAAGCATTTCGCGGTGTAGCGATATGCGAACGTCTTCGCCAACACGTGCGTTAGATGAACGGCTGATTGTTTGAACGGGATATTAAACAGGTGCGCCGTCAGGAGGTGCGAATTCTCCTCCATACTTGAACTCGGAAAACATTCACACGAGACTCACTTTCATGAGGCAACTAAAATGACCAATGATGTACAAAAAAAGAGGAAGGTCGGAGGAGGAGGTGAGAAGAAAGGAAAAAGGGCAAAAGAAGAGAGACTTACGCGATGTACATCTGTAAAGTTTTGAAGCAGGTGGGTGGTCACGTTAGACTCGTGGTAACCCCCCCCCCACACACACACACACACACACACACACACACAAAGTTGTCAACTAACCTCATTTTCTCTTGTGTTTTAGGTCCACCCCGACACCGGCATTTCGAGCAAAGCCATGAGCATCATGAACTCCTTCGTAAATACCTTTTCGAGCGGATCGCCACGGAGGCGTCCCGGCTGGCCCAGTACAACCAGCGCTGCACCGTCACCAGCCGGGAGGTGCAGACCGCCGTGCGGCTGCTGCTCCCCGGGGAGCTGCACGCCGTGTCGGAGGGGACCAGGGCTGTCACCAAATACACCAGCTCCAAGTAGAACAAGTGGACTTTGTTTACATATTTGATATGTAGCCTACTGGGAAGAAGGAAAAGAAGAAAAGTAAATCTTTTATTTATTTTTGTGTTAAATAATTTTGTTGGAATAAATGCACACAGACGTTTATGTCGGCTCTATATTTATTGATTCAAGCGTCCATCTGCCGCCACTAGATGGAGGCGCAGGCTACTAGTTTGTGACACTTTTTCATGGTTTCATGATTTGTGGACTTGAAACTTTTAAGATAAGATGATCTCTAAGGTAGACTAATAGAGATTTAGGTGAGTGTTCTCTTTGATATTTTGATTGGTCAGTCTCAGTATTGCATGTTCATGATTTTTTGGTTGTTACACTGGTTTCTATGTCTGAACTGGGGCCACTCTCCTAACCTGATACAAAGCCTCATAAATCCAACTTGATCCTAATGCTTCTTCTATTTCACCACTAAAAGCAGCAGCGGCTGCCAGGCAGAAAACGCTCAGGGTTTGAAGAACAGGCAACTAGAGAGAAAGGCCAACTCTGCGATATGCCAAATATCCACCAAGAGGCAGAGGATCTGCTCGCATCCTCCCTATGCCTTGGTGGAGAAGGTGGAGGACTCCACCCACTCAAACATGGAGACGGATGGAGACTCGGGATGTCTGGGTTTTCAGCTGGATCCTTCAGCGGTACCAGCTCATCTAGACATGACCCCAGCTGCTCCTTCAGTGGTACCAGGTCATCAGCAATTGAAGAGGGCTCCGACCACAGCACCACCACCACCTCCTCCTGTCTGAAGACCCACAGCAAAGGTCAAACAGACAGAAACACAGACAACCTGATACAAAGCCTCAGAAATCCAACTTGATCCAAATGCTTCTTCTATTTCACCACTAAAGGCAGCAGTGGCTGCCAGGCAGAAAGCCCGCCAACAATCGCGAGCGGCGTTATACGCGGTAGCACCCCCGCCCCCCCCCGTCAACAATCGTGAGGGGTGTTACATGCGCTGATATTTTTTTGGAAATCTCCTTGATGCTGAAGGTCAAAGGTCAAGCACACATAGCTCCATGTGGAGTTGTCATGGTTTTGTACGCATGTGTGTGTATTCTGCCCACCTAAAAAAATGCTCTGTCATATCAAGTTTCCCGTTATCACTCTCTCTCTTCCAGATGATTCTGCGGCAAGTGGTCAAAGCAATAATTGAGATCCACTCCCAAGGCGTCCTGCATCAGGACATCAAGCCTGAGACCATTTGAATAGAAACAGGCTCTGACGTACCCTGCATCAGGATCATCAATTTTGGATGCAGCTGCATGCTCAACAATGTACTGTATGTATGAAGAGTTGCACGGTGAGCTTTTTGTATCTTTGTATTCTTTGCTCTGTTCATACAATGTTCACACACATATCATGAGCTTACATTCAAACAAGCACTCTTACAAAACACATATGCAAACATAGCAACAGTCTCATACTGTGAGACCCGTATGAATATTTAGACCCCTTTCTTTCTGCCAGGGTTTTGTGCGGAGGTGCCTGGCCAAGCGACCTTTGGGCCGTCCGCCCCTGGACCACCTACTGTTCCACCCCTGGCTGCAGTAGAGCAGCCTGATGAACCTGGGGACATCCTTGTGGATATGTCTAGTGTCTTGCAGACCCACACATCCCATAGTTGTGAAAATGAAACGGCAACTGAAAAAATTTGAAAAGAAAATGTTCAAAGGATCAATATCATTGGACAAATGGTGGTGGTGATGGTCTCCTCAACAATGAACATGACAAACACTGTTAATGGATGGAGCGTAGAGAGAAGCATAAAATTAGTTATTAGTTCATGTGTGGTTCATGTGTAGGCTACATTACAGCTTCAATTAACATGTTCACTTAACCTCAGCAGAATAGACATCCATTGTTGTTCATAAAATGCATGAAACGAGTCAAAGAGGCGTCCTGTTGCTTTGGTAAACAGAATCTATCCATTTGGCACCATTCCCTAATACATTTCTGTTTAGCAACTGGGGAATAGTCTGCTTACAGAACAGCTCACAGGATGAATTTGATATATTTGCACCTGAATGAAACCCGGTACGGGTCAGATTGCTATGAGTACTGTGCCGTGTCATGTTGTACCGCACAGTGGAAAAAACCCTATAAGTAAGGAACATGTGTAATTCTGTAATGTGTGATCATAGAAACAGGTGAACATGGGATTCACCTATCAGGAATATGTGTGCAAGAGGTAGTAGCAACAGCCTATACCAGCCCTCCACAGCAGTGCAGCAGTCCTGGTGTATGCAGCTCAAGTGACTCAGGAACAAGGGGCTCCATATTTTTCCCTTTTGTCTTAGGTTTGCCTTTGTGTGTTTATTGATCAGTTGATATAACTTTCAAATATAAAAACTAAATCTTATACACACTACTCTGCTTTCATGCCATAATTTGCCACACCGCCTTGCTTGGCACACAGAGGACTGGAATAGATCCTTAAAAATGAGTACCCCTATGTACTGAATTGAGAATTTTGAATCAAATTGTGACCCCAAGAATCAAATAGAATCATGAGATACCGAGAGATTCACACTCCGAATAGTCTGTGACTGTGTGCTTTGTTTTGGCTCACACCCAACAAGCATTGACTATATGTTTTATGAAAGTATGCAGGGCCGTGCACAGACATTTTGGGGGGCAGGGGCTCAAGCAAAAAAAAGGGCACTCACCCCACCAACACAAGTCCCACCCCGATGTAGCCACACCGCCGCCAGCCATAATCACACACTATGTTCATAACAAGGGACCTGTTTAAATTGTACTGAAACACACATTATTCCATGAAGAAACCACAGATTTTACATGTCTTCATGAAAGTAATGCACAGGGAAAACACACTGTGACATGCCCAAACAATAATAGACTTTACATTTTACACATTAAACTACCAAAACTATGCAAAACGTAACTACCTGCTTCAGAAATTAATTGCATAAGTTGTCCTGCATGACGGAGATAACGTTGTTTTAATGATAATTAGACCAGCTTGCTCGCTCGCGAGTACCGAGGCTAGTAATGAAATTACAGCGTGAAGGTGATCCTACTGACCTACTACTTCATAGTTTTTTTAACGGATATGTAACATAAAAAGTAAGTGTTGTTTAACCGTGGTTTCACCATTAAAACAGTGCCTACCTGAGTGATATCATTCACCGTAATCAAACTGCATTTTTTTCATGACACGTCGGTGCGATGCGATGTTGATCGATTGATTGAGGCAAAACCATTTGGGGGGGGGGGGCGTTGGAGAGCAGAGTGCTTTTTAAATTGACGGTGTATTTTTTCGTGGATACTACAATACATTTCTCTCTTTATATTTGATAGAATTTCAATAACAAATAAAGAAAAAATAAAATACAATTAACACCAGCCAAAGAAAGGGCACTTGACTTGAGGGCAAAAGGGCAGGATGGTGTGGAAGAACTTGTTTCCTTGTCAATTGGTGAGCACAGAAAACTTTCACCACTTTCGACAACTGACTGAAGTTGGTTGGCTAAAGCCGTTTTATTGTGTTTTAATCTATCGACCTCCTGGTCCAGCAGGTCAGTTTTTATGTGAATTTACAGATTTTCTGACTTCTATTATCAAGCTAGATAAAGTGTTATTAGTTGTTGATTTTAATCATCAAACATCGATGACGCCACAAATTGTGTAGCCACTGAATTTCTTAAAATCACTGAATCTTTTAACCTCAAGCAACATGTCTCTGGCGCCACCCACACTGGTGGTCATACCTTGGATCTTGTGTTTTCACTGGGACTAGATATCGATCATATCCATTGGGAGGACCTATTGATCAGTGATCATACATGTATTTTCTTTGATTTCTCACTAATTGCTGACCCTTTATGTCCTAAAAGAACATTGCGCTCTAAAATAACTTGACAATGTAGAGTCGGAAAAAATCAAGGGCAAGGGCAAAAAACAAAGCTCTATAGCATAGTGCAGGTAGGCAATCACAGAACCAAGGAGAAACAACTGTGATGAGTTTTTTGCTGAGGTCCTTGTGAAAGGACCTGTGTCCTTTCACAAGGACACAGGTCCTGTGCCTTTTTGCTGACATTGTAATCAGCAAACAGCTGCTTCAAGGGGGTCCTTGTAGAGGCCCTTGTCCTCCTTGTCCATGAAGACATAGTAAAGGACTTTGTAGGCAGGAAGCAGCCTCCGGGTGCTAATGGCAACATCATAAGCCAATAGCCAGGGTTGGGGAGTGGTTCTGCCGCACTCTTGTTTCCAACCCCGCCTTGATGCCTCACATGACTCCGCAGGAGTCCATCAGCATACTGACAAGGTTGGACCATGGGATTTTAACCAGCAACTTTTCTAACTTGAGAGCGCTAGCTTTCAAGACTTCTAAAGAGCCAAGGTGTTTCACATCAAAGTTCTTCCAGTCTGGGTTGAAGTAGCTGACCAGGATGGAAAGCACTTTTTTCTCACCATTGGTATTACTCTCATCAAGGTTGATGGAAAATGGGTACTTCTGTATATTGCTGAAGATCCTCTGTGAAAATGTATACCCCAATCCATGTACCATTTTGTAAGCTGCCGATGTGTGCGACAGCTTTAATCCACTCAGCGCTACTTTGTCTGCAGCCAGAGCCTGGGCCAGCTTCACCATCACGGGTGCGAAGGTAAACAGCAGCAACAAGAGTAGCGAGAACCATTGCCTAGACAAAAAAGTGATTAGCCATACAGTCACAGTAAAACCCTGTGACTGTATTACTTAATTCCATTGTTACTCTAAGGCTGTTGGAAGTGTAGCCTATCTTGTTTTTGCAATAAATATGTATTTAGTCTACTGCAACTATTTAAACTAAATAAACACACCCTGTACAATGTGTTTTGATAGGCTACTTGACATTTGCCAGAGTAGATTATCAACAGTAAAATAATAGTTAATAGTTAATAGTTAGTTAATAATAGACGTAGAAAACTACAAGCCTCTAATCTCACAGATACCTTACATGCTACATCTGCATTAGCAACCCGCTGAAATGAAGGTACAGGCACCTCTCTCTCTCTCTCTCTCTCATTGTTTCAGGGCCCTTGGGAGCAAGTGCACTTGGGACTGTTGGGACTGGAAGTACACTGGCTGTGGTCATTATAGTGTACACTTTTTGCTGGTGCACCTCTGTCTGGCAGTGTGCTGAGAGGGCATGTGAGCCCTTGTTGCCGTAATTTATCTCCTTTGAGCAGAGGCTGCATTTAGCATACCCGCCTTATCCATTTTTTAAGCTGTGCTGCACTCCCTTCACCTCTGTTTTGGCCTCCACCTTTAGCCAGGCCCAGCTCCATTTGCACCTCAGCCCTGCATCAAGCTGCACTACATAAATAGCATCTTCTTCCTTAAGCTCTCTCATTCTGAAAAATTGATATTATCAGTTGGCATCAGGGCCTCATTTTTCATGGTCATAAAAGTTTGTTAAGGCTAACCCCAACTACATTAGCTATCAAGCTGGCAAGCTTTCCATTATAGACCAATATCATTGTTTACCAACATTGCCGCCCATGCGCACTGTTTGTAGAAAACATCCGGTTACATTGTAAAACCTATATTTTGCTCACTTCTACTAAAACAATATCCTATATGTTTTTTATTATATTTCCCGACAAGCTGAAAGTGTTTTGAGCATTTCCATACTAAGTTGACTTTCCATGGCGACCTGGGCTCATCAGTGATATACCGCCGGTAGCTACATGTAAAACGTAAATTTTAAATGAATTAAGAGTCATATTTGTCAAAGTAACCCTATCTGGGAAATCAGCATGAATTAATATGCCTAGCTCGCACATTGAATAAGTGCAGTATTAGTGTTTTTTTTAAAGTTAACTTTTTGACATTTTAACGCATTAGCGATATCATCAATTTAGTCAATAGTGGTATTTTATGTAGCCAGCTTTAGTTAATGTTTATCGTAAGATAATAGCTCCTTGGATTCTAAATGTCAACGTAAGCAACACTTGCTACCATAACCAGATGTCAGTTGGCCTACATTTACCTCAAATTAATTGCAGTTATTGGTGTTTGTTGGCATACAAAGTTTATCTTCGGTTATTAGATTCATTTGAAGAGCTGACATGTGAAAGCATGGGAAACTAACTTTGATGACCTAGCAAGCCATCTATCTATAAAGGATCCAAAAAGCAACAAGGTATGTAATTGTCAGTTATATCTGTAGCATCCAATACTTAAAGCATCATTAAAGTTTGTAAGAGGTTTGGATTGTGTAGTTACCTTGCCATGATGTAACTCCAAATATTGGCGAGATATCTTCAATAGTTGCTCCGTAGGTTCAAAGGCCTCAAGGCCTTATGATATCCTCCACGCTAGGCGTTTGAACATATACAATTGCTGATCACCACTTTCATTGAATTTTGAGTGGTTAATTATCATATCTTCTCGCAGACCCCATATATAAAGCTTTATTTGTGCCTTGCTCTCATTTTACTCTGTGAACCAATTAGGTGATTTTCTCTCAGAGAGGCTCTGGGTGGATTTTTTTAACCAGACACAAAGGAGATTGAAGTTGAATCAGAGACAGAGGAGGATGTCTCAGAAATGGAAGACATCGATCCCAATTTCGATCCAGACTTTTATGAGACAGACCAGTCAACAGATGGTGAGGAAGAGGCCCCTGAGAAAGAGGCACCTGAAGAACAGGCACCTGAGGTGACATTCCAGTCCAAGGGTGACAACTTGCTCTGGTATTCATCCTCCCAGGACAGAGAAGGCAGAGCGAGAGTGGAAAACATCATAAGGATGACGCCAGGGCCAAAACGGTATGCAACATCTCGTGTGGATGACATCAAGTCCAGCTTCCAACTCTTTTTACCAAAGTCCATTGAGGAAATTATACTGGACATGACAAACCTGGAGGGGAGGTGTGTGTTTGGGGACACGTGGAGAGCATTGGACCAGGTAGACCTCCAAGCCTACATGCGTCTGTTGATTCTAGCAGGAGTATATCGGTCAAACAATGAGGCTACACAAAGTCTGTGGGATGCGGAGTCCGGGAGGCCTATATTCCGGTCAACTATGTCTTTACAACAGTTGCCATCAGGAACATTTGGGACAGGTGGGTGGAGCGCCTACCACTAATGTACAATCCAGGCCCTGATGTAAGCAGTACATACCAAGCAAACCAGGCAAGTATGGAATCAAGATCTGGGCAGCATGTAATGCCAGGAGCAGCTATGCCTGGAATATGCAGGTCTACACGGGGAAACCTATTGATGGAAGGCCAGAAAAAAACCAAGGCATGTGTGTTGTGCTGGACATGACAGCCGGTCTCAAGGGGCATAATATTACGGGATAACTTTTTCACGTCATATGCGCTTGGTCAGGAGCTGCTGAAATGAAAGCTCACCATGGTGGGGACAGTAAGGAAGAACAAGCCTGAACTTCCTCCTGCGCTGCTGTCGACCAGAGGGAGAGAGGCACTCTCATCAAAATTTGCTTTCACTGACACATACAGTCTTGTGTTCCCAAGAAGAATAGAAATGTCATCCTGATGAGCACGCTACACAAAGACGCCGCTGTCAACACCACAGAGGACAGGAAGCCCCATATCATCCAGGACTACAACAGCAACAAAGGAGGCATTGACTGCCTTGATAAGGTAATGTATATTTTCATCTATCAAGCATTTTATTTGACTTTTATTCATGTAAAACATTGCATTTTTGTGTAAGACAGATTCAATATTGTTTCCAATCTCTTTTTTACAGTATTGTTTCTTTCATTGCAGCTTACTGGTACATACACCTGCAAGCGTTCCTGGATGTGTTTGCATGTAACGCATATGTGGTGTGGACGGCGATCGACCCAGCCTTGAATCGGGGTAAATGTTTCAAGAGGAGAATCTTCCTGGCAGAGCTTGGGAAAGCTTTAGTGATTCAACGGTGTCAGCACCTTCCCCGCACACCAGCCTCTGCCAGTCTGGTTAGGAGTCTGCAAGCCCCAGCCGCTGCCCCCCAACAAGGACAGGGGCAGAAAAGGAAGAGATGCAAGCTCTGTGCCCCTAGAGACAATAAAACAAACCTTACATGCTACAAATGTGATGCCTATGTTTGCAAGGCACACGCAGACCTGATTGTACAATGCCACTCCTGTGAGTGAACACACACACACACACACACACACAGATGACTATTCATGTTGATGTTCTAATGTTCTGTGAATTTGGTTTCTTCTTCTTTTTTACAATAAATGTTAATTTTGGAATACATTTTCAGTGTCTATTCTTTGTATATTCACTACAGGTATTCATGTTAACCACTAGTCTGAGACATTGTTTACAGCTTAAAAAGGTGTTAAATAAAATTTGGTGATGATTAATGGTTTTTGTGTTATGTAAGAGCAGTTAAATCAAATTTGACCGGGAACACTACAGTAAGGGGGGAGAAACAAACACGACAGGAAGGTTAAAGAAATGTATTAATGCTGTCCACTAGGAGACAAATCAACACACGCACGCACACACGTGTGTGAGTTTGGAATTACCCATTTGAATTAAATAATTAAAATGGGTAATTCCAAAGTAAGAAATCTGGGCTGGTTTCGGTTAAGGTATACCTTAGCGCTACGTGCATCATGAAATCTCCCTTAAGGTCTTCCTTAAGCTACCGAGCTGTTTCCCAGATCTGAATTACCCTAAGGAAGATTTTCCCGAGTGGTCTGGACCACTCATGAGATCTCCCTTAGCGATACACTCCACTCACTAGCACATGAGAATGTTATCGCTTCACCTGCCTATTCCCATCATGATGGAAATAAAGAATAGTGTCTATTAAAACAAAACATTATTCCCTGCTGCTATAGGTCTATATTTGACAGATATTAGGCAATTGACAGATCTAATTGAGGCCGGCTGGAAACTAATCAAGAGGGCGGCACCCACTAGCCTCTATCAAGGTGGTGCTGAGTTACACTTTGTGAGACATTATGGCTGCATTGCAGCGTATTCTTGCTCTTAACCAAAGGCGTCGCCGTCTGCAAATACCGACTGCCCCGGGTGGAAATACTCCAACTCCTAGAAATTATGTCCTCACACATTTCAAGGTCCACCCACTGCAACTTCGACCTCAGCCCAGAGGTCCAGCACCTGGCGGCATTGCGGTTTTACGCTGTGGGCAGCTGCCAGCTTGCCTACCAGCCAGCACCTCATTATCATGGATATCATCTTCATTCCTTGAACTGAACACCTCACACCATAATTCTTTCTGTCCTGTTGTATTGCATAGCTTCTTAACATGTTGTCTTAGTGTGTTTTAGTGCGTTGCTGCAACCATGACGGCAAGGGTAAAACTTTTTTACCCTTACTGCAAATTACTGCAAATATATGTAAATCCACAGGCATTTCATTGTTTTATGAAAAAAGTGTAATAATAGTATAGAAGAGGATTAGAAGATTTTTGTTTGAAAAAATAAAAAATATATCCTTTTGAAATTCTGACTTTAAAGTCAGAATTCTGAGATTAAAGTCAGAATTCTGAGAGTAAAGTCAGAAAAAAAATGTTCTTTTCAAATCTTTTTTTCACATGTGGCCATAATCCTCTTCTATATAATAGCAATGTGTTCCTTCATCACACACTTCCATTTTTAAATTCACCCCAGCATTTTTCTTTCATTCTTGGTGGGTATTTACATGGGACATGGACATGACATGTGTTATACCTTTTCTACATATGTTGTTGGTTAATCTTTTTTTGTTAGAATTTATACATTTTAATACCATTTATATATTGCCTGTGTGTTATTATATTATAATATCTTAATGTATTAAATTTTTTTAATTAACTTTATTACTAAAGTTATTACTCATTTTGTATTTATGTTTATTTGACTTTATCACTTTGTGACAAAATGTTATTATTTAGCAAAATAATGGCAGTAATGGAAACTTGGGACTTCTTACCCTACTGTATTTTATCCCACTTCCATACCTAACCCCATTCTTGATTGATGTGATTTATTGACTAACAAACTAACAAAATTCATTACCAATGGGTGGCCCCGGTTCCTACAGTCTGAATAAAACAGCCGGCCGGTCAGATCCGATCACCCTCAGTGACCACCAAATGAGCTGCTGCAGTTTGCCTTGCTGGCGGCCAGAGGAGGCAGCGAAGCCGACAATGATGGATGAGGTGAGATGGACTAAGTGACAGTTGTATGGAAGCGGACCACGACCATGCCTGTAGTGTAGTGTAGTGTTGATTTAACTTATTTTATTTTATTACTGGAAAAGGATGAAGCAACATGCACTGCTTGGCCTTTGTAGGTGTTTATATTGATGCAGGTATGACATTTACCATACAGAAAGAAAAGCTGAAGAAAATGGAACCATGATGAACATGATGAACCCTGGCAGCGGTTTTCAGTATGCTCAATAACAAGTGAATGTATTTCTTTGAATGTCACTCAACAACATTTGCTGGGGAACACAGGAAGACTGTGTGAGGCACCTGGGGAGTACATTATTGTGTATACCAGCAGCTTAAATTGTCTCACTGACAGTTTAAAGCATTGCTTTGTCCTTAAAACCAGGTTGCTTTTTCCCTGGACACTGACACGACACCAACAACACACTGCTAGCTGTGGCTCACTGTGACACAACAACAACAACAACAACAACCATGCAATATGTTTGGTCAACTTCCAGACAGGAACAGTATATCTTCCAATCTTTTTTTTGCATTAAACCTTTTTTTGCATCAAAACATTTATTTTAAGCCATAACAATCCTGCTGTCCAGAGGGTCTCACAATACAACTCACCA
>OMKN01037986.1:11676-26918 GCA_900302345.1 Melanonus zugmayeri | reverse complement strand
CGGGATTCAGTCACTTCTCTGACCCGTTCTCACTGAAACACTTTCACCCCGGAGGAGGTTAATGTGGCGCGTGTTCTCTCTCCCGGCTCTCAAAACAACACGTGGACCGACGTCCCGTTTAGCGCTCTGAGAAGACACCCTTTATACGAGGTTCAAACTTAACGAGAAACTAGCCGAAACGTCCAATCCCCTCGGTAGTAGCAGCACGGCGACTCGCAGCAAGCAGCAGCGCGCGCCGACGTCCAATGAATCCTGTTTGTTGTAGCGGGAGCGCGCACAGGGGGGTGCGCGTGGGTGTCATTCAGAATGGCGCGCAGCAGCAGCAGCCGCGAGACGCGCCGTATGTCGCGAACGTGCAGAAGAGCTCCCGCTGCCAAGCCCACCACGACACACACGCACACACACACACACACAGCCGCACTACTGTGAACCCACAGGGACCGCCGGGACCGGTCTGATGCTGGAACACCACACGTCGGCCTTGTTTTATTGGAGTGATTTTTTGTACTACTACCAGTACTCCCACGACTCCCAATTAACCAGACCCCCAGAGACAACCGTGATTGAAAACGGTGACGGTAAAGGCTCCACTGACTGCTTTTGTGTACACTTGTGTTTTATTCATAATGAGGCTATTGACAGGGAAATGTCTTCTCTCTACACCTCTCTCATTTATCCACCTTCAAAGCTCCGGCGCAGCCCTGACGTCCACTAGAGGGCGTCAGATAATAATAAGACCTATTGGAAAAAGTTTGGAGTTTGTGTGTGTTGTTAGTCTATACCTTGACGTAGTTCCAAACATCGACACTGAGGGATTTATTCTAGCCCCTGCAGTACTGGGTAGCTTTTTTTATCCTCCTACATGAAGTAGGCCTATGAATGCTGTCAGATTGCGTGTGGGCAGAGAGAGAGACAACAAAGGAACATTTCTTCCTGCCAGTGGGGGGACTTCAGTGACGAATGTTATATAGTGATGACTGCAAGATGATTGGTCAATAAGGAGATACAGTGTCGACCACATCATGTAATAAAGGCCATATCAGGTATCCTACATACCTCACATCATTCATTCAGAAGAGCTGGGTCTATTTCTCCAAACTACTATAATCTACTCTTTGGTACCAGTCTTTCTTTTGTCATATTTTTGCTGCATTACTTTAGACTACATATTAATATTTTGTGTATGACATAACGTTGAATAAAACATTGAATAAATCCCATTAGTATGCACACAAATGTATATGCAAATGTTCAAATGAATCACTTCTCAGTTATCCATTGTTCTCTGACTTATTACACAAGACTGTAGCCTTGAGGAATATTTGCATAATGTCTGTGAAGTGATGGTATTCGTGCCAGTAAAATACTTTTACACTCAGCATCAAGAAAACCTAACGTGTTAGAATCAATATCTTTGCTGAGCATACATGCTGAACTTTGTCTCAACCTATTAAACAACCCAGTAGGGTTGCAGGTCAAATTGTCCTGCAAGAGGGCAGCTGAAAAATGTGAACTAATCAACCCGTTGCACGAACACTATACATTGTAACAGCAAGAGGTTAAAGGTGCATCCTAAAAGCTACAAACGGCTGGAATACTGCAAGGTCTGCACATCTTTATACAAGGTCATTGCACTGCCTTGTGTTACGATGCTTTCAGTTTAGAAATAACTATTTTAAAGTCAACCCCTTGTTGAGTCTGTAACTGCAGATAACTTCAATAAACAATAGTAATAGACCTCTACAGAGTGCAGGATATATGCTCTATGAAGAAGTACATTCTCAAATATTTAAAAATACATTTAAAGTTTAATACAAGGATTCATGGACAGAATTGTGCTAAAATTGATAATACAAACATGTTCCTGTGTAATAAAATACTAAATTAGTACTCTTTTAATTAAAAATAGAACAGAAATAGAAAATATGATCAAAATTATAGTAAGAGAAACATTTCATGTACAAAGGAGCTCTATATATCTTTTACATTGTGCATTTGTGTTCAGTATTTCCTAATATTTTGTTCCTTTATATTTATTTGCATCCTCGTCACAAAGTAGGTTAGTAAACACCGCACAGACCCCCCCCCCCTTTTAACCCAATACAAATGGCTTAATGTTTGAAGGGAAAACTAACAAAAAAACACAAGTAAACAAGGAAAAGAAATATGTGGAGTAGGGTGTAACTCTACAAAGGGAAAACACGACCCACTCTTCACTGAGACAATGGCCACACACACGCAGTACTTGACATTTTCGCTACATAACTTGTCAAATGTGAGCGCAAGGGAAGATTATACGTTGAAGAAATATCTGGATAAAGAGAACAGCATAACGAAAAGAAAAGACTAAATCTAAATCTATAAAAATGTCTTCATATCCTGAAAAATATCTCAAGTATTCCTGTTATTGGTCATACCAGTTAAAAACTAGCCTTAAATGCGTGTCTAGGTGATATCTCATTAAAGAGGCTGAGCCCTGGACACATGGCTTCAGTGCTTTTTAGGGATTTTTTTGATAGAGATTAAAAATATATACATCTTATATACATTAAAGAGTGGCAGTGCAACTGAATGTTGAACCAGTCCATCACTGCAACCCCCCCCACCCCCATTCTAATTAAAAAACGATTACCTCTCAATGCTCACCCATAAAACGACATATGCATATGACTCAAACACACCATCATATACTGCCACCCAAGACCCAGAGCCCCACACCTCCTTAAAGCCGACATTGACATATGGCCTGAGTAAGCTATAGCTAGGCCTCAAGTAACCTAGAATAGCATTGAGGATCCAAATGTCCAAACTACTGCCCGAGTTGCTCTGAGACACGCACAATAATGCAATATCGCACTCAACAACCACCACCATGTGGTGTGAATGCATGCCCTGCATTAGCGCCTCTCCAATCGACATACAGCAACTACGCAGACCCAGCGAGGGAGTCTCTAGCAGTGGACCAAAGGACCGAGACGACCAACACCAACATGTAAGATATGCAACTTTTTCTAAACCGAGGTGTAATGGGAGAGGAGGAAGAGGAGGGGGGGCGTCACCAGCAAAACGTGATCCAGCAAAGAAGGAAGAACTGTGTGTCTGTGAACACTGTGGTCACCTACGGAGCTGGGCGTGTGCCCAATGGAAAATAACTAACTTTAGAGGCACGTGACCGAAAAGGAGACAACATCCATATTTGAAGGATTCATCTGAAACCATTTGGCAACAGACAATGAGGCACAAGGCTACTAAATTACTGGCAATGTTAGGCTAGGAGGTGGCCCTGCCAGTCTGGCCTATTTGCCTTGTGTGGCAAGCATCTGTGTTGGCTACACTACAAGCAGACCATGGGTGCAATACTGACTAATTAATCTTGATAAACCCAAGGATTAGTTTGTTTTGCAAAATCATGAGTCGACTTATTTATTTTTAAAACATGTCTTGACTCTCACACTTTAAATAATCTGCATGGATCAAAAATTAAAAAAAAGCGCTAAAACAGATTAAAGAGCAAATAGCATTGGCAGGCTACAAATGGAGTTAATGAACTGGGAATTCTACGACAGGGCATCGTTTAAAAGTCGCACACACATACTTGTTTTAGCAGCAGCGAATTTACACACAATCCTTGTTTTGTTATTCAACTGACATACCATCAAAACCATATAAAAAGGCTGGATGTTGTACATACAAATTGGATTTTCTTTTGAAAAGGAAAGTGAAATGCTTGGAATGTATGGAGACGTTCAAGCACTGTCACACACAAATGCACAAAGACTTCAAAGAGTAAAAATATCCTCATTGTATGCCTTCGAGTGCGTTCAACAAAACTCTGCAGTTGGCTTTGAACTTCTTATATACCTTCCATTGTAAATGCTTAAAAAATAGATCAATGGTTCTAAAAGTTAAGAGGAAAAGTTAGAGCAATACAAATCACCAAAAAAGGAAGACCAATTTACTGATTTTAAATGGCATATGCCAAAATCGTATAAGACAGATGCAGTTCTCTCGTCATAGATGGCAGTTGGTTACATATATTTATACAGACCAAAAATGCTAGAGCATGGTAAAAAATGAATTTAAACACTTTTCAAAATCCTTCCCCGGTGTACCAGACTGAGGTATTTTTCCTCACAAAGAACTACAAATAATGAAATAAAATAAAAAGTAATTTCTGGGTAAACAACCATCTGGTACTCGCTGCAGTTCAATGCACAATTCCTTGCTCTTCCTCGATCTCGCTCACACATACACATTCTCCTATACACACACACATACACAGGCGCACACAAAATAGAAGATAAAAAAAGTACATTCCATCAGAAATCAAACAGCAGAACAGTGTGGGGTCCTTAAAGGTGACCACCCCTCTCTCTCTCTCATCAGACAGTGTGTGTGCTGGATTTTAGCCGTCGTCGTCGTCGTCTTCCTTGGCCGGGGGCTTCTCCACTCTGGGCGTGCCCTCGAAGCGCTGAGAGGCGATGGCCGCTTGGTGGGACATGCTCTTCCTCACGATGTCCCCCTTCCTCCACAGAGTGATCTCCTGGGGAACCACGGCGTATGCATCAGCACAGCTTTTTTCTCTTCAGTTTTCGCATTTTGAGGACACCCAGCTGTGTGTGTGTGCGCGCGCGTGCGCGTCTATGGGATTTGGCTCACGCTCAGATTGTAATAATGTCTAATCTTCATTGACCACCTTAAGCAGACGTTCACATTAAGGAGTGGAGTACCTGGCAGTTAAGACTACATTGTGCCTGTGTGTGTGTGTGTGTGTGTGTGTGTGTGTGTGGTACCTGCTGCTTGAAATAGCGCCTCTCCTCCTCATCTATGAGCACCAGGTTGAGATAGTAGCGCACGGAGAACTTCTTGTTGACGTCCTTCATGGTCGGCGTCATCTCATAGCCGGCCAGGAACAGCCGGATGGGGATGGACTCCCCTGCAGCAGTGACGACATAGATCAAATTAGTTCAATTACAATAAAGTGTCAAGTAATGCGGGTGATACGAAAGCCCAGACACAGTCACCTGGCCTGTGATTAGAGTCGTCATGTGGCAAACGCCCTCGCCGCTATACGATACCCACCCGTTACCCAAAAGAGCTGGGGTTTGCTTTGAGAACAAGGTTTAGGAGCACACGTACAACACACAAATGTTCCCAAACAACAGAAGCGCAGAACAGAAAGCGGTACCTCTGACGGGAGCGCCGTCCATGATCTCGTACTTGGCGATGGTGTCGTTCTCGTGGTAGACGTTGGGCCCCGTGCCCGTGGTTTCCCGCTTGATGATGTCAATCTCCATGTGCCTGATCTTGATTCGCACCAGGAGGAAGTAGATCTTGCCTACGATCACATCTTTCAGGTGATACCTGAAGTTGACAGCAAGGGGTGGGGCGGGGTACGGTAAGAACACACTACTATGCATTTGTTTCATTTTCAAATGACAATCACTACAGTTGTGCTGCTGGGTTTTGATCTGTATGTGAATGCATATCTCACTGTATCTGTCATCTACCGCTTTCGTGGAGGGAGAGGGGGGGCAACAACGCCCCCTAGTGACTCAGCTTAAGTTACACATTTCCTAGGATGCTACAGTTTCACGCACCCGTAGACGTCACACCAACTCCGTAATTAAACATCACATTATTATATTAGAGCGGTTATTTTATAAAAAAATGGCTGAAGGATGAGTTTTCAACGCACAAGTAGGAAAAATCCAATGCATGCGCTACTTGAGCAATGTAACGCACTGACATGACATACTAGAGTCTAGATGACTAGAAACGTACATTTAAGAGAGGGGTGTTGTCTCGGGTTGGGTGAGTGGGATTTGGTTCACACTCAAGACTAATAACGTCTGATCTTCATTGACCACCTTAAGCAGACGTTCAAATGAAGGAGCGGAGTAACTGGCAGTGTGATGAGTGTGATGCATATTTTCATTGTTAATTAACGTTTCTTAGTGTTATAGCTGAAATTTGGCACAGCTGATCACTAGTCTGTGTAGGTGGGTGTTGATGGTCTCTTTCTCCAAACCAAAAGGGTTATCTTACAAAGGTGCTGTAGGTAAGATGTAAGCTCTATTATTTGAGTGTAATTTTTTTGGTTTAGTTTCAAAATCTTGCTCTCTTCTGCTCCCTCTCTTTACAACTGTCGAATGTCACCTACAGCGCCTTTAACATACTATATCTTACAATACGTTTTTATTCTTGTTAGGGCTGGGTACTGCCACTGATTTCCCAAAATCGATCTGATTCTGATTCACAAGGTCCCGATACAAGGTTTGATTCAACATCGATTCAGTTAGGGATATTTCAGTTACTATACCAATTTTGCTTGGATATGAAAGAGATTCTCAGAGAATTAATTCTGCAAATTGTACAAGGAACCCTCTAACCTGGTGCATTATTACAAATATTAATGTTTACATTAAGAATTGACCCCAAAGCAGTTACATTAATGTCCAACAACACAATATAGTGCAAGTTGTGCCCAAAGGCTGGCCAGGCGAGACTAATGGGGTTAAAGCTTCAAGCATCCATGGGTGAAAGGCATATACATTAAAAGATCAATCCCGGGATTTATGAATCGATATCGGATTTCTGATCAGTTCTTGTGGTGCTCAGTAAAATCAGGTACAGGACCGATTGCTGCTGATTTCTGACCAGCATCCTCAATCAACAACATGGAACCGTAGTGTCTCAGGCGCCACATACTTGGACTTGTTGTACTCGAACTCGATGTGCAGGCAGTCCTCGATGCCAACTTCCATCTTGATGGAGGAGTTGAGCTCCGGGTAACTACTGAGCGTGTGCACCACGATGTCCAGCTCCTTGCTGATGTCGTTCAACCGCCGGCCCACCGTTGCTCGCAGGAAGTAGCTGAATTTTCGCATGAGGAAGAGGAAATGGGTCATGCGACTAACAATGCGTAATGAAACACAATGGTTGAAGACAAGAACGCTGACTATTATGAGTCACATTGTTTCCATAAAATTAGCTCCAGTAACTTTAAGAATATCGGTGTGTCTGTGCTGTTAACTTCGGGATTTTTCAACCTGGACCCCATTTCCCATCATTTTGGGTCTGACTAATGCAGACAACAATTTTTGAACTTGTTCCAGTATTGAGCGAGAACGCAGCCGCAAAGCGTCTGCATTGTAATCCTTTGGGGCAATTGTGCCTGTCAATGTATGTCCTGTAAAAGTGCTTGTTTTTGCCACTGACGGGCTCAGATTGTTACCTTTCGCTTGATCCAGTCTGTTTGTATTGTGTCTAACCAAGTCTCACTCAAAGAGAAGTCTCGCTCTGAAATCTTGTGAAAGTTGAGTTGTTGGAGGAAGAGAACGGTGGAAATGGGAGTGAGAGTTGGAGAGAGTAGCGCCAACAAGAGTCTGTTGTGTTGGACTACAGAAAGCGTAGCTTATTGTCATCTAAAAGATTTCCAAAGTCACGGCTGAATATTTAGCTGATTTCGACAATGTGAGATTTTGCAAGATTTCAGAGTGAGACTTGGTTAGACACAATAACAAACAGACCAGATCAAGCGAAAGGTAAAGAAAAAAGTTGCATTTCTCTGTAGGGATCCTTTCCATAATGTTGTCAAACACTAACAATCTGAGCCTGTCAGTGGCAAAAACAAGCACTTTTAGAGGACGTACATTGTCAGGCGCAATTGCCCCAAAGGGTTACAATGCAGACGCTTTGCTCAATACTGGATCATTGTTGTCCACATGCTTGTGCAAAGTAATCTTGGTGGCAAATGTTTCTCATTCTGTTTCTTTAATTGCCCTGGGAACTTTCTTACCGCAGTTTGACGTTTTGGCCGCTGTAGGTCTCGTAGGGCTTCTCCACATGCGTGAACTCAAAATCGAAGGTCTGAGACTGTGTGAGCTCCCCAGGGCGAGCCAGGTCCTTCACCAGTGACACAAACTCATGGTGGTTCCCTCGGTCATAGTACAGCTCTGGGAATGACATGCAATTCAGATATACATATTTAAATATATTATGTTTAGTCATTTAGCAGACTTACAGTGAGATGTGTTTTTAGATGCATGTCATTAATGAGCAGATAGGGCATAGGAAGCACTGTACATTGTATTAAATAGTCTGTACCTGAAAACAACATGACAACGTTATGCGGGGGTGAAGTTCACTCACATCCTAGTAAACCCAATAGTGTAAGAGTGCTTCTGCTTGGTTCAAAGTGGTGATGCTTAGGCACCTGAAGCCATAAGGTTTACAGCCATTTAACCAGTCACTGTTTGCACACAGACTCCACCGCTTCTTCACCGACTCTCTGTCCATCTTAAAACCAATGCCCTGAGATCAACCCAAAAGCATCCCCGTTAAAAACCAACATCAGCACGAACACAGCGCATTGAACTTTTCTCAGCCCTGAAACCAAACGTGTTTAAACGAGACGCATCACAGGCGTGGCGCGACTCAGAAGAACCGGGGATTGGGCAACCCGGAAGTGTGTGCGTACGGTATGTGGCGTCGGACGCGTGATGTTTGACTGATATTGTATCGTCTACATCTAAAGCAGATCGCCTTCCCGATGTATTTCACGAACACATCTGTCCGCTCACACATTCCCTCTATCGATACGAGAGCCACGG
Organism: Melanonus zugmayeri; assembly: GCA_900302345.1. NCBI lineage: Eukaryota > Metazoa > Chordata > Actinopteri > Gadiformes > Melanonidae > Melanonus > Melanonus zugmayeri. The sequence continues at coordinate 18,303 of OMKN01037986.1, read as the reverse complement.
TTAATAGATCGCCTGTAACACAGCGGAAAGGGCCGACCTCCTCCTTTAACGTTGGTTAGAGATCCAACCTGTCATGAGATTAACTTTTTTTTTTAATCTCTCCAAGAAGTCAACCGCCAACCCCGTGGACTTCACGTTAAACCAAGGCCGTGATCTCCCTCCTCCTCCTCCTCCTCCTCTCAGCTGACGCGTCAGACGCAAATGGCTGCAAGTATAAGGCTCGGTCTGTCACGGGACCTGACACTTGTTCGCTGTGAAAGTGACACCGCGAGCCCGTTTGCTACTGCACAACTCTTGAATTTGTTGCCCGTGTTGGGTATAATAATAATACTAATAATAATTTTAGTATCACCAGAGTCTCTGTGGTGATACTAAAGCGCCGCCACCACACATGACTTTAAAAGACGTGCACGTGCCCTTATCGTACATGTGAGATCAAAGGAAGAGGCCCGCGCGCGGTCGGCGACCCACCGATCTGGCCGACGAACTCGACCTTAATGCCGCCGTGCTCCAGCCGCCGGCCCGGGTTCTTCAGCGTCACGTTGACTTTCCCCGACACCGTCTCCCCGTCGTAGAACAAGAAGTACTTGTCCTTTTTCCCGTCCTCGCCTTTGTGCTCCGCTTTCTTCCTCGTCTCGGCGTCGTTTAAAACTATGTCCAGGTCCGCACTTTGGCCGAACCCGAAGAAGCTCATCGCTGCAGCCGTTCGCCGCGTCGCCCGAGCTCCGCGGATGTGTCGTGTCGGGACGACGCCGCGCCACTTTAAGGTGTTGAATCGCGTGGTAAATAGCGATCGGTTTGTTTTGCGTGTGCACTTTGACTTCGCTGTGTCGCGCACGATGAGAGGCAGGCTGTTGAGCACAACAGTCGCGGGGCCACTGCGCGTGCGCGGATATTTCGTCACGTGTGCAAGTACAACATGACTATTATATTAGATTTGTTGTTATATTATTTGCTGGCAGTCCTGTAGCGAAATATATACACGAATGCGCAATAATTTCATATATGTTACAGTAATATTAAAATATTAATACTAATGTACCTTTTGTAACCGATTTTGCGTTTTTTGGGCGCAACAATGAGGTGTGTGAAAAACACACAAGACACCTGTCTAGCGGGATTATTTGTATATTTGTCCCCTACTGCTTGTATCTGTCAGTCTGTCTGTCCGCCTGTCTGTGTCTCTCTACCGGACGTTTTCTATTTTCTTTCTTTCATTTTGAAAAAGAACTGGTGAACAATGTGTGGAATAATACTATACTTGCCCCCGATTGTTTTACATAACCAATACCTACACAAAGTAATCATCGCATATCTAATATCTAATCTAACAATCTAATATATTTGACCATCTCAACCTTTCAACTTCAATCAAGAGAGAACATGCAGAGAACATGCAGAGAGCGAGGGTGTGATGACCGCTTCTCGCCACCAGGGGGCAGACATTCACAAGAGGAGGGCTTTTTGAAGGGGAAAGTTATTGCGCAAACTGATCTACAGCCGATGCCCTTGATGCGCTGCGGTCGGTGGTCGAGCCATGGGCCCCATAGAACAACGCAGGGATGGGTCATTGGACAACAACAATGGTTTACCACAGAATTAGACACTGACCCTACTCTTTGCTGTTATGAATTATTGAGATATGAGAATGATTTATGTTGATGATTCAAATAGGACAGTTGAACATTAGGCCTGCTAGATTTCACTTTGCACTCTGAAATTGAATTGTAAAGCAGTGTTTGTGTGTGTGTGTGTGTGTGTGTGTGTGTGTGTGTATATGTGTGGTGTGTCACTTGAGATTATTCGGCGGGTCCAGGAACATGCTTCACTGGCAGACAATCCCTTTAACTGCTTAACTCCTTCTAGTGAGCGGAGACACAAGTCAGAATGCGATTTGCACCGAGACTTGACAATAACAGGCCAAAAATAGACACGTAAGGCCATTTTGTCACTGCTGTAGGGAAGTGTCATTTCATGAAATTCATTCACCACAAATATGACACGGGGAATATCTGTGAACACACATTAGGGTCTAAATATAAAACATGAGCAGATCATAATACGATTGTAGATTAAATACTTAGTTATTTGGTCCAGGGAAGTTCAAGAAAGTGGCTAAAGTTGCAGAAGCTGATCATACAGGCACAGTTCAGCAGCAGGATCCCAGCGGTAGTCCTGTCCTGGTGCGAACAAATGCCTTAATTCTCTCCCTAATTCTCTCCCTAAAAAGCCTCATCATTTTAGTGTGTCCTCTGACTGGCTGCCAAGATGTCATTGCATCACCCCTCATCTCTCTGTGCTGCTATATTGTCTAAATAGGCCATGTCCTTGTGTCAACAGTGATGTGCTCTCGTCTCTTCGGTCTCTTCGCCGGCTTTATTCTCTCGAGGCCTCGGTGTCGACGTCTCATCTGGAGCTGACAGCCTCCGCTCTCGACTCACAGTGAGCACGCTTTTCTTTCTTAACGCATCTCAAACAACCGCTGAGAGATAAAGCTAACACACTCTGCATGCTCAATGTTATCTGAAGGTGATCATAGCAAGGTACAATTACATGAAGCGTTTAAAAAACAAACAAACAACACACTATAAATACTTAAAAAACTAAATGAAAACGACAGATTTGGACATTAAGGGAAATACTAGCTCTAATTCCAATATTTTTTGACTAGTTATGTAACTGTATATGACTGAAGCTGGTTACCATATTCAGTTAATTAAGTCAATTAACACTGATATCTATGTGCATGGCCTTGGATTGACACAAATCTGTGTAGTAGGCCTACATAGGTTACGATTCTGAATGGTGGTAGATGTATAACCATAAAATCTCTAGCTAAAACACTCATACAATAAAACAACAAACACACATCTACCATGGTATTAGAAGTGAGTTTTATTAATCACAAACAGAACGGTTCAAGAAGTAACCAAAAAAGACAACAAAAAAAACAGGAGGAAAAAAAACACCTGACCCTAGATGCACATTCTACCTTCTGTGAGTTTGGTTTCTGAAGAATGAAGTTCTCATCGCTATGTTTTATTTCTAAGAATACTACACACCATTCTCCCCCAGGCCTGCAGAGACATCCTTAATACTGAACCCATGTCCTCCTCGAGGTGGACAGTGTGTTTGGCAGTTGGTTGTTTGGCTTAACTCGCCCGCTGCAAGCAGAATATAACCTGGATTTCTAACAGAGGTCATCAACCTCTCCCGTTAGTTACCAGAATATTAATTCCTGCACAAACACCTTAATAACACCTCAAATGAAGTAATGTACATGGCATATTAAGGCAATTCAACCCATTTGTCCGCTTGCGTTGTTATGACAAAAGTACAGTAAAATGTAAATTAGATGATTCTGTTTAGTGGGGGCAGGGAAATTATAAACCAGTGTTGTATGTAAAGTGTTATTTAGTCGGTTTGAGTATATATATATATCTCTTCTGCCTATTACCTTTCTTTACCAAAAATAAATTCCACTATATTTAGGCACTAATATATTTTCTAATTCTGCTTCAATTAAAAAAAAGACATGTCTACATCTTCAACTTCTATCACAAAAAAACTATTTACAAATTTGCAGATATGTCATAAGGGAAAATGGTACAGTACTCTTGGCTTTCACAATTTGTGGCGGCATCATTCCTCTCAAACGCCCGTGGAGTTTCACGAATGCAAAATATGCAGGTCAATAATTAGGCAAGAATCAAGTCAATTAAAGTCAATACTTCTGAGATGTACATGTAAAAGCTGTTTTTCTTCATTTTTCTTTAAATCCGTGTCAATAGCAGAAAGGCACTGAAGAGGAATGACAAATGAAAAGTGTTGTTCAGCTGGGATATTTTGGATGCATCGTGTGTGTCTTGTGTCTCTCTCCATGTGTGAAGTATTCATCTGTGAACCGATTTGTGTTCCACACACACACACACACACACACCACATTTTAGGAATATTTTCCATAGATGCAATGTGTTGTCTTTAGGAAGAAATAAAAACCAACAACAACAACAAATGTTGATCCGCGTCAACATGCACACAGATCTGGGCAGATCTTCTCTACCAATGGCGGATCAGGGTTACTAACACATGACACCACTTCCAACATCATCATCAATGAATTTCAACAAAACCTGAACGCGCACACGTTGACGTTGCCCGAATCGATTTCCTTTCAGGTGTTCATATCACACTTATATATAACTTATTATATATAATAAGTCATCTTAATAACTTATGATATTCATAAGGTAAACGGCCAAACGGTTTCAATCTGGTTGAGTGAAAAATGGCATGGAATAAATATTTAATGACATTTCTCATGCACATTGACACGAGGACTGAACCTCTATTCATCAATCTGTCACAACGCCACTGGAAGGCCCCTGGCCAGGTGTTATGAGTGGGTGGTGAAATGCTGTGCGTGTAAAATTGTACCTGATCTTTTCAGTCTTACCAATGGAAAGAGTTTCATATCGCCTCAAATAGGAAAATCTTACAATTTTCAACACTAAACATATTCTTAAAAAAAAGAAGAAAATCTATATACAATCCGTACATTTGTTAACCAACAAACCCTGTATTATTTTGATGTAAAACTGAACACAAGTGACTGCAAAACAAAATAACGAAACAAAAAGAAAACAGTATATTCAATATATACATGATCAACAGCAAGCATAGAAGGACACTTTAAATGCGGACAATGCAGCACTGATAGCGGTTCACAGCATCTGACTGCCACACTTCAGAGGCCTTCTTACTGTATAATAAGACTATCTACAAACATTAACATGGGTCGCTCTCGCATCAAAAAGATGGGCACAACCCCACAAGATAAATCAAATATGTAAGACCTCTGGAACCAGGAACCAGATGCTGATATGCTAATACATGTCCTTTTACGATTTGCCTAAATCTACTTTTTTTTTATTTTAATTTTTTTAGGGTGGGAAATCATGTAAATGTTGACAGCTTGATGCAATGTGGTTAAAGTGTTAAATATTTTTTTCATCCACAACCAAATAATAATAAAAAAAACATGTTAGTATCTTACACATATTTAAAAAAGTAAACCTTTTATCTATAGGCATCTTAAAATATATTCCTTCAAAAATAGTCAGACACATTTCAACAGTAGTAATGTACAAATGACACAAGGTTTAAAGCAAAGTAGAAACATGTCACTTTCGGCGCCTTTTCACCCACTGAAACATCCTTTGTAATTGTTAAACTTTGTGGTTGTTTTTCCATTGATTGTGTAACCGTGAAAGAAAAGCAATGATTCCATGATGTAGCGACAGAAGTTGTTTGGCGGTGATGAGTCCCCTGTAGCAGGAGAGGTACCTTCCTGCACGGTATCTTCCTGTGAAAACGTGTGACCTTTGGCAAACCTTTTTCAATTGTTTAGTTTTTGAGGGGTCTCAAGGCAGAATCTGTGGCTCCACGGGCTGCAGCAGCTTCGTGTGGTCACTGTTGAACATCTCTGGCCTTCGACGCCCCAGCAAATCATGTCGTTCTCTCCTTTCAGATGACGAATGAAGATTTGTGTCGGAAGTTACCCTGCAACAAAATAAAAAAATATATAAATAAATAAAACATCCTAGTGATTCATGACCTTTTCAATGGCTGGATGTTTATGAATGGTGCAAAAAAATCCAATGTATTTTGCTGATGTGTCCTATCTTTTTTTGTTTTTTTAAGTCAGTTTAAACTCACTCATTCTTTTTAAACTCTTTTTTTAAGTCAGTTTAAACTCACTCATTCTTTTTAAACTGACTCTTTTTTTAAGTCAGTGTAAACTGAGTTTTCGTGACACTTTTAAAAAGACAATGGAAGTTTGAACTCACCTCATCCTCCGTCCTGACATAGTCTACTCCGTCTCCTTTAGCTGGGACTTTGTAGCTAAAATAAAAAATAAATGACGTAAATAAATTATTAAAAAAATTATGAAGTACTCATGACTGTATTTCTAGCACTGGTAACACTGGTAACACTGGTAACAGAAGTGGTATGGATTAGGAAATGATTATTGAATGATGTCTTACTTGTTTCCTGCCTCTTTCTGATTGGCAAAGTAGCCGCGCTTATAGGCACAGCAGATTCCCAGTGTTATACACAGGAGCACCCCCACCACCACCAGTACTCCCATTACGATGCCGGCCACGTTCAGGTCATCTGTGGAACGCGGAGAGGAATTCATACAAAATGTATTTTCTATTAAGTTACAGAAATTAGGCCGTGCTAATTTACTAGCGTCAATATATACGTCTAGACAGGGATTTTTAAACAAGCAAGGACAAGCTTCAGTGATTCATTGTAATTGTGGTGTTTCTATTCTGCATTAGATTAGATTCAACTTTAGTGTCATTGCACAAAGTACAAGTACTGAGACAACGAAATGCAGTTAGCATCTAACCAGAAGTGCAAAAAGAAGAGTATATACAAATGTGGAGATAAATATGAAATAAACAGTATAAACAGGAGGGCTATATATGAAGATGCTACATATATACAGTATGAACAACATACAGTCGTTCAATAATATATATATATATTAGTGCTGTCAGTTAAACGCGTTATTAACGGCGTTAACTTAAACCCATTTTAACGGCGTCAAATTTTTTC
>OMKN01037934.1:2399-18800 GCA_900302345.1 Melanonus zugmayeri | reverse complement strand
TTTATCTCAAATGACAAGTTTATCTCATCATGCCGAAGTGTGTTTTCCTCGGGCTTAAAAACAAGGAAAACACAGCGGCCAGTTTAACCCACGACATGGGATTCCTTAACCATTGACTCTAATGAAAGGCTATTTTCTTGGCCATTTGGGAGGAGTGCGCCTGCTGAATAATTCAGCCGGTGCCATCCATCTGTGCTTTCGATTCTAAACTACAACTACTAAGCTAATCAGTGTCGAACAAGCATGGATCAAGAATGCAGAGGCATTCTCTTGAGGCATTCTCCACAAGAGTTTGTGCCCAGGGGCCCCAAGTGCAGTAGTGTCACGCCAGTGTTTCCCATACATTGATTTATTTGCCACAATATCAACATTGACTGCTACATATTTGATTTTCATATTGATTTTTGGAGTCAAGTTTTATAATAATAACCGCCCGCCAGGACCGTCCCAACACCATCACTGAAAGTGAGACGTATAGCAGCATAGCGCTGCTGCGGTGGTGCAGTAAAAACATCACATCTCAAAGCAGCTTATGCAGTTTGATCGTTTTTTTTCAAGTTCAATATTGGATATTCAACAGATATTCACGCTCTGAATTAGCGATGTGAGGCGGTGAACTAAAGATGTGATGTCTAGCGGTGTCTACCTGCCCAGGAGGCTTCCAATGAAGCCGTCGGGCAGCAGCACTCCTCTCTAGCTGTGGTTTGGTTAATATTTCTACACAAAGTGCCCTCCCCTAACTAAAATGCAATTCAACTGGATACGTCAAATTTCCAAATTTCCCAAATGGATATAACATTAAAACTGCTTAGAAGTGACAAGCCGAGCTCCGGTGTGGGTGTAACGCACACAGACTTTATAAAACACAGATTAAAACTGACTTTCAATGTGTAAATTAGTGGAAACTATCACAGACATTAAAAAAGGCGCCTTTTGGACCGTGTATTCGATTATATTTTTGTGGTATTTCTTGCATCCCTACTCTGCACCAATTTGTCCAAAATTTATGCCTTCAAGTTCAACACACACACACACACAATTAATGTATTTGATTTGATTAAAAAAGAAGAAGAAAAAATGCAGGATAGGACAGGATGAGGCTCAGTTGGTGGGGTTTTGGAGGCTCCTAGAGGTCGGAGGCCCCCGGGCAGAGGCCCAATCTGCCCGGTGGATAATCCTGCCTGGTGTAGAATGAACAGCTTTTTGGGGAATGTGTTCGATGTCCTTTTTGATCAGGAAAACAATAGATCAGAATATATTTCCCCAAAATATATAGGCATATATGTATTTAATTTTGTGGATTTACAATACCATACATCATATGTGGCACCAGAGGGAATTGAACCGCTAATCAAATGACACAAGACAACCATCCTGCCTTCTCAAAGGACTTAAGACGTAAATCCTGCCAAACCAGAATATAATAGATGGCCGTCGGTAGAGATGGGTGTGATTGAGAAGGGAAATTGTGATTGTGGTCTTGTTTGAGGCGATTGTGTTGTGGTAATTTAAAATAAAGGGGTTTGGGAGCAAAGGGGATGTGGTTGTTATCTACGGTTTGGCCTTTAGCTAGGCCTACACAAAAAGCTCCAACGCTTTTGTGATTTTCCAAACTAAAGGGTAACAGCGAGGGAGTCCAGTCGCTATGCGTTGTTAGCTACAGACAAAGCCATCCGGTTGCTATCTATTCTTTAGCCTTCAGCTACACAAAAGAAAGCATCTGGTTGCTATCTGTTGTGTAGCCCTCAGCTACATTTCTTAAGGTGCTTTATAAATAATAGAAAACATAAAAAACAGTTTTTTTTATATCTCTAAATAAAAGGTTTGCAGGTCCACATCTGAATTGTCGATATGAAGGTAACCCACCGACCCACAGAAATAAATAAATGATTATAGTAATTCACAATTATCATAAGGAAAACACCACCATAAACTAAATAAAGAAATAAATGAATACAAATGAAACATCCAAACAGTATATTCAATCCTCCATTCCACTGGATTGTGATAAAGGCATTACTTTCCATTCAGTTATTTTTACAAGGGCTGGTAGGCTAGATCTCCATTTTGATATACAATATCTAATATATATATATTATAATATATATTGAAACTTGGTTGCGGTGCTGTTATGTGTGGTGGTCGGTATATGAAGATATAAAGCCCAACACATTTTGTGATTTTCAGCTAAATCCTCCCACCCCGCCAACCCTGACCTCCACAGATCTCTCCTTGACCTCCATAGTCAAGAGGGGGAAAGATCAGCACTGCCCACACTTTCCTATATCTAACGAAGAGTAGCGAGGGACGAGCGAGAGAAAGAGCGAGAGAGAGAGAGAGAGAGAGAGAGAGAGAGCTATTCTCCATGTGCCGGCGCGCTGCTCTGTGGCGCTTCAGAAGATAGCGCAGGTACTTTCTCACACCCGCTCTTATCTTATCCCGTCACGCACCTCGTCGACTTTATCCGTGCGATCAAATATTATGTCTGTGTGTGTGCATCGGTGTTTGTCTGTACGTGTTTTGTGTGTATTTCTGTCTGCCTCGGTAGTAGTGGTGTTTCCTTTACACAACATCAGAGGGAACCTGTGATCTATAATTTATCTGCCTCTGTGTGTGTGTGTGTGTGTGTGTGTGTGTGTGTGAGCACACTGAGGAGAACCATTAAAGTAAGTGCAGTGTGGTAGGTATGGCGCTGTATTGCTTGTATTGCTTGATTCACAAAATCGTCCAGAAAGGCTTTGAATTCCTTAACCTACAATCACGTGGCGCTTCTGCCGACGTGGGACACACTGAATATATAATTGCGCGTGAATATACACAAAAACATATGCGTATATTCACACATACAAGCAAACGGCGGTGGCTTAACCCGCTAGCTATCCACGAAGTGCATGGCGACACAGGTTTGATTCCCACCTGTGGTCCTACGCTACGTCGTTCCCCTTTCAACCCCACTCTCCTGTAAAAATCCAAATTAAATATATACACAAACGATAAAACACGCCGATATTACTACCAATTAATAATGTTTTATATATCAGTTAGGCGTCCGTGAATGTAATACTGTAGTTGGTGCGTCAACGTAGCGACAACGCATAAACACGATAGTTTTATGCATCTTTTTGTGTCGCATTTTCTCTAATCTTGGAGTCCCAGGCGGTATTTCCCTTTGTGTGTGTGTGTGTGTGTGGCGTTATCTATGCGCAGGCGACACGACGCAGAGGTTGTGCACCACTTCTTCCGGTAATTATTTTGTCCTCCAGTGTAGCGCATGTTGATACAAGTGTTGTGTCAAGTGTGAGCGCCGGTAATGACGTGATTAGCATTAAAGGTGCTTTATGTAACAATGATACAGAGCGTTCAAAAGGGGTCCTGCCCCCCTCCTCCCCAGACTGGAAGCTTGTCAGGTTTGAGGACGGCCGAGCGAGGCGAGCCTAGCGCAACGTTATATGGAGATTAGGACTCCGAGATTTGCTTGTTTTAGCGCGGCTGCGGTCACGGCGCTTTTTCGGAAGAGGACGAGGCTTTTTAGGTTGGGTAGAATCTGGTACAATCTCCATTGATCCAGTTTGTTTGCTTGCTTCCATGGCTGCAGCACGCCGTTTGTGTGCCAATTTGTTTCATATCTGGCAACCCGGGGTACTCGGAGAATAGTGAATCACAGACAGACCAAAACAAAAACACATTCCGGCCCTGAATGGACATTTCAAAGGAGAACATACTGGCTGAAGCATTGTTGTCGGAGAAGCCAGTATTTCGACTTAGCATAATTTAAAACACTAGGTTACCCTCCGCGTAGACAGCCCAGCCAGAGGCGGCTGATAATATAATTGCACCAGCAGCGCATCACAGGTAGCCTAATAATCACAGCGGTCGAAAATAGTGCCGAATTATCTGTGTGTTTGTAGACAAAATACAATCTAGTTGTGTTGTTACCGGCACTTATTTTGAATAAGCGACTATTCAGAACACATTGGAAGTCTTTGGAAAGTAATTAAAAATGAACTCTCACATATATACATGCACATTCTCTCCCTCACATGAACAGGAGCTAGGCTACTGTAACTCTGCAAGTCAATGGAAGCGGCTAATGGAAAGCAAATGCTATCCCAGCTATCACACTGCACTGACCCACCTTGAACACCGGGGGAAGCTCTGAGAGGATGCTTTTCATAGACTTCAGCTTTGCCTTTAACGCCATCATCCCGGGCAGACTGGTCACTAAACTCACTGACTTAGGACTTTCCAACCCACCTGCCTCTGGATCAAGGACTTTCTGACTAACTGCCCCCCGAGACTGTTAGACTAGGCCCCACCTCTCCCCCACTCTCAGCACCGGCTCCCCACAGGGCTGTGTGTTGAGCCCCCTCCTCTACACTCATGACTGCACCCCCACCCATTCCACCAACACCATCATCAAGTTTGCAGACGACATGACTGTGTTTGGACTTATCTGAGAAGGAGACAAGACAGCATACAGGTCCAAACACTGGCAATGTGGTGTTCAGAGAACAATCGCACCTGAACTCCTCAAAAACAAAATAACTTATAATAGACTTTCGGAAGAACAGTGCAGACCCAGATCCATTATACAGCAACAGGGGCCGGGTGGAAAGGCTCCCCGAGTTCAGGTTCCTGGGCTGAAGTTCTCTCCTGGACTACCAACACCACCGCAGTAGTCAAGAAGGCACAGCAGCAACTCTACTTCCTGAGGATCCTCAGGAAAAACAATATGCAGGAGAAGCTGCTGGTATCCTTCTACCGCTGCTCCATCGAGAGTGTGCTGGTGTACTGTATCTCTGCGTGGTACGCCAGCTGCTCAGCAGCGGACAGGAAAGCCCTACAGCGGGTCATCAACACCACCCAGAAGATCATGGGCTGCCCACTGCCCTCTTTGAAAGACATTTTCAGCTCTCGCTGCCTCAGAGCAGCCAGCGTACTGAAAGACCCATCCCACGCTGTGCATCACCTGTTTGACCTGCTGCCCTCTGGTAGACGCTTCAGGTCCAATAATCACGGACAGACTCACTTAAGAACAGCTTCTACCCCAGAGCCATACGAGAACTGAACACTGCCAAACATTGACACTGACTGTTTGGGACCTGTGGAACTAACTATCCACTACAATACTGTATTGCATCAATTCTACAATACTTAGTGACACTGTTTACATCCAACCACACCTTTGTATGTACATATTCCTACTCTGCACTCCTTGTACATAGGGCCACTGCAATTTAATGTTTTATATAGGTTTTACAGTATATTGCTTTTACATGTCTCATAGGGTACAGCAAATATATATATTTTTTAAATTCATCTGGCACTATTTGGCACTTTAAATCCGTTTAATTTTTTAGTTTTTAATTATTTCTATTTTTAATTCCTGTTATGTGTCCAAGTGTAATTTCTACACAATGTTGTTGTATTGTGCAATGAAAATAAAGGAATTCAGATTCTGATGAATTTGGAGTCAAACAATGCATCTAAATCTGGGTAAGACAGGCAAACGCCTACACACAGTTTAGTTTGTAGGGTAAAGTCCAAAGCACACAGCCTTGTCGGGACAGACAAAATGTTGAATCAATTTCCTCATTCCAAAATACACTTGAATCGTATTTGAAGCGAGTGAAACACAGCCAGGATTCACGCTCAGTGCTTTGCTTCATTAAAAAAAATATGATTCTACAAATATGAGGTGAAATTCACACCCCTGCTGAAACAGCTGTGTGTGTTGTCAATTGAGCGCGTTGAATTATTAAAACAGATGAATTAAACCGGCTCCCGATAGCCTACCACTCATCAGTACACTTAGCCTAATGCAACACCTAATAAACAGATAAACCAAACAATTAAGTTCACATTATCTCTCCTACGTTATTCACCAGCCGCCGTGCTAGCAGATTAATTAGACTTCATTCAGACTATATTTTGTAATTGTGCTGATTTCAGCTTTGATTTTCTCAAACGATGCTCTCTTTTCAACAAGGTATTGAGTTTAGGAAGCAAAGGTCAGCAATGGTCGATCTAATGTCAAACTAAAATCGCATCGGTTACAAACTTTATTTATAGCCTATCTACAAGCACAAAAACACAGCGAAAACACAGCGGCTAGAGGCGTACTTTACAGTTCAGGCAACAAAATCCTGATGATGCATGGTGAATCTCCAGGCAGGCACACCCACAAATCATGCACAGTTCCTATATAAATAGGCATATAGGCCTACATATAGGAAGTACAGAAACATTTAAGAAAAACAGGAAAATAAAATGGATCGAATGGATATGGATTCAGAAAATACTGAACAGTGTGATACTGAAAAACCCAGTCAAGGGAGTTATTTTAAGTTGACATTTAATTGTTATACAACGCATTTACTGTACGTCACAGGCTGCCACTACAAGACTGCCAACAAGAACGCTATCCTGTGGGAGGGGTGCAAACCTGTTTAGTTATGGTTTCTCCTTATAGGCTTAGAATGAAGATATATTGTAGGCCTAGAATGAAAATATAATACATGTTATAATGTAGGGCCGCTAGTTGCCGACCCCTAGTGTGTGATGTGTTGAGTGTACAATTTGTCCTGGTCTTTTTGTCATTTTCTTATTATCTGCTCTTACTTTTCTGAAGCTAAACTTCTTTCATACTTGAAATACTGTCGTACTATACCGACAGGGATATATTGCTGTTTCACTTTCTTCTGACAAATGTACATACTGCAAGTCGCTTTGGATGAAAGCGTCTGCTAAATGCCTTAAACGTAAATGAAATGGTCTCTCTTCCCCTGTGTATCCCTCTCATATTACAGTTTTTAGTGTTGGATAATGAAAAAAAACAAAAAAACACTCAAGGATTCAGAAGATGCAAAAAGGTTTTCAAAATGAAAATCTTATTTTAATGGGCTTCAAATTAAAAACACACACACACACACACTTCACAGTACGAGTGCGATTCCCTCAGTGATGCATGTGTATTTAGCACCAAAGAACGCATTAAAAACATAAACTTCTCATCTCAGGCGTGCCAGCAAAACCCTTACTGTGGAAATACATTTGTTGCATCAGGGTTGCCAACACAGTTGCATGCACACAAACAGACTGCAGCAGACTTACTACTACTAGCCGCCCAAATGTGGCTTCTCCAACAGGACAGGACACGGGAGATGTTGAAACCGGTTTATTGTCAAGATGCACACTGAATTGTTCGCTGAGCAGGTGGTGAATGCTGCCATGTCAGGGCTCAGTCCTGGGTGTGTGTGGGGGAGGCTGGTTTAACCTGTGGCCTTGATTACTGGATGCACGACAGGTGTGCAGCCTCACCCAGCCCCATCAGCCTGACTCAGGCCAGGTGAGGCTGCTTAAACCAGACAACACCCACACACACTCTACACAGACATTGAATTTATTTTATTATATTAAACTTGTTTTAAATATAGATGAGCTGTAGATGAGTTTTACAATGCAAATTCAACTTTGGATGATATTGTAATTTAGCTAGTAAAACATTCTACATCCAAAGTAGCATTTAAAGTAGCTTAGCACTATTTTCAAGTTAAACGTATACATTGAAATTACCCAATATCAACAACACTGTTTGGAGAAAAGGATTTGAATGTATTAACCAATTTGATCCTCTGAGTTAAAACAATTACAAAAAGTAACCAAAACTCTTTTAAATTGGAACTGTACCGGCGGTACTAAAAATAGCTAAATAAAATGGATGCTTCTCATTAGCTAAATTGCAATAACCCTGCATTTCACTTGGGATGGTGATGTTCATGGTTCCCCAAATTTAGCACAGTTTTACAAAGCCTCAAACAAAGCCTCTTTTAGCTTTTCCATTAGTTTTCCTTAGGCCTACTTTTTGTTAGTTTTTTTTCCAAAGCAAATTCACAAGGGCAACCAACAAATGTCAGGACTATGTTTCAGTTATTCGGCACAAATGAAACAAGATAAATGATACCTATGGGATATCTTCTGAAAAGTGAAATCTATTGCCGTTCATCAATAGATACTGATCACGTTGCGGCCATTCTATTCTTTCACTCATTTGTAGTTTTTAACAATAAATATAACACAAGGCCTGGAACCATGAACTTATCTATTCAATTGACTACGAGGACTACAAATTCTCTCACCCTCAAGTATGGAGGGATGTGGGTCATAGCTCTGTGTGGGCGCATTCGTATACAATATGAAATCATTTGAATTCATTGAGTACTTGTATGCATTGTTGGGTTTCGCCTTTAGCATGCGGTCAACTGGACACTTGGACCACTGTGTGTGGGCAGGATTATCTTTTGGGTCCATTTTTCATGAACTCAAAGAGACCTTGGCATATGTCAAAGGTTAGTTTTCAACACTAGTATATATACAATGAACAATAATAGCTTTTCTGTACATATTAAACTTGAAAAGTACATCTTGTTAAGATATAGATGGTTCTATTAATGTTGAATCTGACAAGTATGAACAAAAGGTTATAGGTTTTGTTTGTTTCTACAGTTGCATGTACAGAAATAGATAGATGAAGCTCGACCTGGATAACTATAGATGTAAAAATATACAATATTTTATCCCAACAATATTTATATATTCCATCACTCCTTTTCGATCCTTTAGCTAATGCAATGTGTTTATCGCATGTGTTCATTACCCGAGACATGTCAATCAGACAAAATCCCTGATAAGCTGATAATCTTTCAGCGTCGGCATTGCCAGAGTTAACGGTTTCCTATGGAGTTGAGCGTTGAAGCCCAACATAGCGTTGACAGCTCAGATTCTCCACCTTGACGCTGCGCTCAAAATTCAAACAATTTTAACTTTGACCCCAGTTGGTTGACACTGACCTCTGGAAGCGTGTTAGGGGTTCATGAATATTGCGATGTCGATATTTAGATATTCTTAAACATATGTCAAAACACAAAGGTTATGGGAAAATGCATCAAAATAGATTAATAACTGTGGAGGTGAAGGGGGCGTGGCATGGCATCGGGTTGTAAATAAAGGGGGCGGGGTGGCTAAGTCCCGGGATTGATGTAGCTGTGGGTTTTGAGCATGATTAACTCACCTGTATTTATACTGATATTTGTTTGCGCTCCCTCACAGTAAGGGTGGATCCTACACGCCGCCGACACCCGATCGCTGCAGGTCATTGTTCATGGACAAATCATTGCCGTTTGTTGTTCGTGTTTTGTTTCAAGCATCGTTTTCAGTTACTTATTATTTGCCAGTGGGTTAGATAAGTTGGGTACTTGGTGCCCCCTAAACAGAGTCTTGACAAATACAGACAAAGACTTTGGCTGGTACTTCGCTTGTGTCTCCTTCTTCCTGTCGCACAAACCCTGGGGGTAAGGTGGAAATCCCTCACAATAACATATCAAAACAACAAGTGCTCTTACAACACAAGGGTTTACCAAATACTCTCTCTGAGGGTGAGCTGGTTGCAGGGTTACATAGATATTTTCTGGCCAGCTTGCTCAGAGTGGGGTAGGGATATTTATTTCAATGTTTAAACAAGGGCAAAATATATCAAAGAGCTCATAATACTAATAATACAGGCTGGTAATTAGGTAATAAACTCCAGTTACAATGTTTCTTTTTCCTTTTCTGGTGATCTGTCATCCAATGTGTTTTTTCTTTTCTCTTTTCTGAATATATAGCATGCACTTGAATAGCATGACTTCTATTCTTCAAGTGGTTTTATGCTCCCACTGAGGTGAGGCCAGACAAACATTAATGGGTTATGTTCCTCTGGTTCTCTTTGCACTTAAAACATGAAGAGGATCATTTACCATGATGCTTTCCTGTCTGGCAATTTATAGCCATGCATTCTTTGTCTTTGCATGCCGTTAAATAGCACCAGGCCCGGCGCTATGGGGGTGCATAGGGGTGCAATGCACCCCCAAATGGCCTGCAATGCACCCCTAATTGTCTCCCTATATTTACATAGTATTTTATGTGGGGTTTTTTCCACACGAAAGTGTCAATAAAATTGTGTGTGTGTGTAAAATAATTAGGTATTACCGCCTAGTCTGCCGAATCGAGATCTTGTAAACTCAAGGACGCTAACCAATGATATTCAAGTATTGACTTTATTACAAATATTTTTTCCCTAATGACAACCGGTTGTATGTAGCAGACCTTGGCTTTCTGTAGCATACTAATCTCTACACATGTTTGTGCCAACCTTCTTCTAGCTAGCTAGAAACTGTGGTAGCTTTTCTACAGCATGTATATTAGAAAATGGTTTCGCCCTGGCACAGTAGACAGCCACAAAACACAGACTAGTGCAGACAACGACGATGATGGCGGCGGCCCTAGCATTCAACCCAGCACAAGCAGGGCCAGGAGGTGCTCAACCCCGGAGCCTGACGAACATAGCGATGATGAGCCCAACTCTAGCACTCAGGCTAGCAGCTGCAGCATCACCACCACGAGTCCCTCAACCCCGGCTGACCACGGCACCTCCAGCACCTAACTCACCCGACGACCTCGGCGATGACGAACCTTTGCAGGTGCGTCTAGAGAAGTTCCCGAGCCACCTGTTCAGTGGTAGGAAACGGGCATTTTGAAGTGCTTGGTAAACAGGCAGGAATATTCTCAAAAGGCAGACGCAGCCTTCTGTTTTCCGTGCAGAACATTTTAAAGTTCTGATTCGGCATTCACAGCAACAGGTTATAAAAAGTGGAGACATGCCATCGATGGCGATAAAGGAATTAACAAGCATGCCACTAGCAAAGAACATTTGAAATGCATGGTAATGTGGTGTGAATGTGGCGTCATCCATTGTGGACATTGTGGAATTTCTAGCAGCGAATGAACTTCCTTTCAGGGGCACTATAGACTCAATTGAAACCATGGGTCAGGGAGGCAGTGGACTTTTTCGAGTATACCCTGAGGAAAGACATTGAGCTGGCAAATGCGTTTAGTACCGTTCCCCGAAATGCCACCTACATGTCACATGACATACAAAACGAAATTATTGCACTAATGAGTAACATAGTGACTGAAGAAATAGTCAATGAGGTCGGAGATTCGTGGTTCACATTGAAAGTTGACGGCACAAAGGATCCTACGGGATGCAAGAACATTTCGATTGTCGTTCGTTACTTAGACGAAAGCAACACAATCCGGGAGAGATTGCCATCAATGGCCACTAGTAGCATGCGACGCAGCAGCGCTTACAAATGTAGTCATCACAGAGCTTACAAACGCAGGACTTGGCACGGCAAAGATTCTCAGTCAATGTCATGATGGCGTCATGTCGGGGAAACATGGTGGTGTACAAAAGCTTTTGCAGGAACGTTTGAAACGAGAGGTGCCCTATATTCACTGCTTTAACCATCAGTTGCATCTGGTCGTACACGCCATGTCGTCAGAGGACTGGATCCAGGACTTTTTAAATGTGTGCAATTGCATGTATATGTTTGTGAGAAAGCCCACTGTAGCTGCCCAATATACAGGGGACATACTGAAATGATTACTCGATCAGAGATGGGCCGGCCACCTCGCCTCGTCATTTTTAAATCATTTGACAGTATTTTTGAGTTGCTCAATGCAATTGAACGTACTCGATCAAATGGCACAGACGTCAGAATTGAAGCCACTGACTTAATCAAAGCAATAACAGAGCCGAGCTTCAAGTTCATAGCCAGCATGGTTCACAAAGCTTTGGGGCTCCTAGATCCGCCAAACAAGCTGCTTCAAAGCGAAGAAACAGACCTGCACACGTCATGAAAATCATTCAGAGTGCCTATGAGTGCATTGAAAAATTGCAAACCAACACTGAATTTGAGGAACTATGAAGGCAAAGCAGAGACGCAGACACACCGGCTCCTAAACAAAGAAGAGTTGTGAGCAAAATGTTACAACAGTACATAATTGAAGGCACAGTTGGTTAGCATGATGAGGGGGATGAGAGGGAGTGCAAAGGTTGTTTTTCAGCACCCTAGATGCTGGGTGAGATGATGGAGTGTTTCAGCGAACGCAACAGTCAGCTGGTGGAGGCTTTGTGTGCGCTTGATCCTGGAAGCCAAAACTTTCTGGATGTGGAAAAGGTAAAATTGCTGGATTTATCAAAGAGAGAAGAGTTAGTAGAATCAGAGTTTGCTGTGGCACGCAATTTTATACAGGCTGAAACCACTGGAGATGCGGTTCTTAGTTGTTGTTGTTTTTATAAAAACAAATGTTTTAGGTATATACCAGTATGATGCTTTTTGTGCCCCCCCCCCCTGTGGATTGCAATTGCACCCCTCTGTATTTTCTCCTGGCTCCGGGCCTGAATAGCGCTAATGCTGCGGTGCAATTTCACTTAGCAACTTTGCACAATGTACAAACTACCTTTTGTTTTATGCTAATTTGAAGTACCCCCATATGTTCAAAGCCGCGTGTCTTTAATTGGAACTTAAGTGGGTCGTGTTTTCCAAATGAACTCACCGGCGCTGCCATACAGCCGCATTATAACTTCCAGCACTGCTCAAAACCTTGGCACGCGTCGCAGCGCCATCCACTGCCACCCATAATATTAAATACTGAACAAGACATGAAATTGAATCTTCTAGGGGTGTAACGATACACCAAAATCACACGGTTCGGTACGTACCTCGGTTTTGAAGTCACGGTTCAGTTCATTTTCGGTACAGTAAGGGAAAAAAATGCAAAGCATAAAATTGCTTTGAACTTTTGTAGACATCAACAGTTTATCATTTTTTAATACAATTTTAAATGGAACAATAAAAATGACATGAATACAAATAAAATAGAATCAATAATAGAATACTGCTGCAAACTACCACTAATCATTTCTCCAATAAACACGATCCTCAAATAAATTAAACAAAATATAAAATAGAATAAAAAATATACCTATCGATAATAACTATTGATTACAGCGCAGCTTTAATAATCCCAGCTTGTAGGAAATTAACTTTTCCATATTGTCTAAAGTGCAGCATTAGCAGTTCCAGCTTGTAACCCTGTTCAGTTTCATTCAACTTTCACTTTAATTTTCTTTGTCCGAAAAATTAACCAACTTCCACATTGTCCGCAGAAAGGGCAGATCTGCTGGCAGCTACAATGTCTCCAGCTGTAGATAAATACCCTCTCGCTAGAGATAGAGGTAGCAGGTACAGCAAGGTAGCGCTTTGCCAACTTGGCAATATGAGGATATGTGGGCTCATTGGGCCTCCACCATACAAGTGGGTTGGAATCCAGTGAAAAGCTGTCCACTGCCTTGTATGAGGTAACCTCTGCCTTCACCAGCTGCCAAGTAGGCTTGTTTCCCACCTGAGTCATGAAGAGCTCACCAAACAGTTCAGCCATGGCTGACTTCTTGATAGGAGATGATTCAGGTGCTTCTGGGTGTCCTCTCCCTGGGGATGAACTGACTGCTGTTGTCCCTGTGGCCTCCTCACTCTGCAAAATGACAAACCTGTAATATATGAGTACCTGACACTGTAGCAGCGCCGTGGTTTTGAGGGGCAGGACCATTGATACTGATGTGGCTTCAGTGCTCATCAGTGTTGTGAGGGTTTTTAGTGGTTTAAGGACCTCAATTACCTCCTCTGCCATTCTCACATCCCGGTCAGACAACGTGGTGACGTCTTTATTCTTCTCGAGGGCCTTTTCTGTCAGTGCTAAGCAGGGCCGTGTTAAACTCAGACTGACATAGGCAAGGATTTTTGGGCTCCCTTCCCCCAAAAAACATACACACAGTAACACACAGTAAACATTGCGTGGGTTAAATGACTGGTAATGGCATAGACCCTATACTACATGTTTTGATAATGCGTCGTCCTGTGCGTCTCACTCTGTCATCAGGTGTAGTTTGAGATTCATCAAACATGACTTTTCGTGTTCTTTTCCTTTGCTTGTCTGCTTTGCATGCCCTCAAAGTCGGTGTCGTAGACATTTTTGGTGTAGCATTAACGTTGAACCACTGAGCAAAGGAGGTACCGCTGTAACCATTATTGATCATACCAGTCCGGTTGCAATGAAGTATTTATTCAGCGAATAACAAACTAAGCTATGTATGTATAACCAAGTACGTTACTAAATCTTGTATCTCTGCTGTCGATATACCCGGGCAACTGCGCATTCACACACTGGCGCGCGTGCTCGTCACCCCAACACACACACATCACAGTAAGTTAAGGGGGGATACACATCTATATCTTAAAGGGATATTGGCCGTTACATAATATTACGATACCAGAACCTGAAAAACATTTTCAGGAGCATTTTCGCCCCCCCCTCCACGAGATCACATAGGCCTATAATGCCTATGCATTAACACGGCCCTGGTGCTGAGTACACAGCTGCTTTCTGTTCAAGGTACAGCATATCGTATCATAACTGTTCCAGCGGGTGGTGACATCATGAATAAGGGTGTGTTTTGGTAAATTAAGCATCTCCTGTTTGCTCTCCAATATGTGTGCAGCTGTTGTGCTACAGTGGAAAAAAAGACACAAAAAAAGAGTCTACCGAGCTCTCTGGACACCTGGTTGAGTCCTGTTGCTTTCTGTGACACTAAATGAATTAAAACATCCAACTTCACTGCATTGACAATATCTCCAGCATTGTCTGTTGTGACAGGAATTGTAGTTCCTGTCCACTCCAACACTGCCTCCTTAAGTCCCTTTGCCAGATTTGTGCTTGTGTGTTGTTCATAAATGGGGCGAGTTTGCAGAACATGGCTTAGCATGTTCCACTCAGGGGTGATGTGGTGAGCGGTCAGTGTTAAGTAGCTCTCGTGGCTCTGGATGTCCATCCACAAGTCGTGGACAACAACAGCTTTTGCTTTGTTCATAAACAGCTGGTGTGACTTTCTGGCTGAACTGCAGACAAGATGGACATTACATACTGGGGCTCAATCGCCTCCATGTGTTTAAAACCTGTTCTCAACAACTCAGTATGGTTGTAGATCCACTGCTATAAACACCAATGGCATATTGCTTTGGTCCGATCTGAATTACAAGCGAAAGACTGTTTACCGGTAATTGGCGAAGGGAGCAGCGTTTGCACTACGCTGATTTTTTTCCTTGCAGCAGTGACATTCACATCCGCGTGACTTCCTCCACACAGCACTTATGTGAAGCATTATTCAAATGAAACATGCGTTAACCAATTTAACCGCTTCAGAAATGTAATGAGGAATAAACAACATCAACTAAATGTCCACGTCGCAAGAGCCCTATTTTGAAATGTTACATGGCCACTATTATACACCATTATATGAATCCTGGCTCTCTTTCTGTGTCTGACTGTTCCTCTCTCTCTCTCTCTCTCTCTCTCTCCCTCTCTCTCTCTCTAAGCATGCACACACATCAACACAGCGGCCTCTAAATCGAACACAACCAAGCCACACAGCCAGCGCACGCATCTCTCCATAACATAAACAGAATATCGCATACTTTTATCGCAACATTTTCGGTGTGATACTGCGATATCGGTATTGAGTCAATATATCATGCGCCCCTAAAGCACGTCCAATCAGATTACAGCTGTGTTTGACGCTCTATAACCGACAGTATCTAAAAAAACGGCAACAGCTTTCTTCATTTCTAAACCTAAATGCATGTTTTATGAGTTAAAAGCGCTGAACTCCCATCTATTGACTGCTTTACAGTCATCACAGTGACTTAAGACCCATCTGTGCATCTCCTCTATGTTACATATTTCATTTCACGTTTTATTCCAGAGCCCTGGTGAATACAGGGCCATGCTATGCAAAGCGTGAATCTATAGAAAGATGAAGCTTAACAAGCGAATCCCCGTGCACCAGTTCTGTCCTCTTTCAGGCGTTTATGTTTATGATGAGCGCTTATAATTTAGCATCAGTCAAAAGCTAATTATGAAAGTGGGGCTCTGGGAGGTTTTAAGTCCCCGGTGGACACCCAGCATAGAGTGCTTTCCTCACCCAAATAAGATACGTCCCCATTTATAATTTGGGGACTTTTTCAGAGGAAAATGTGTGAATTTTTCATGGGTTGGGATGAATGACTGAGCCCCACGAAAACAATATTCCACAATTAATCCATTAAAGTGACAGAAAGAGCGCAAGAGAGAGAGAGAGAGAGAGAGAGGGAGAGAGGGAAAGAATGGGAGAGGAAGGAAGAGATAGGGGGAACAGAGTGGGAAGAGGGAAAGAGAGAGGAAGGAAGAGATAGGGGAAGAGAGAGAAAGAGAGACAGGGAAAGAGGTAGAGAGAGGGAAGAGGGGAAGAAAGAGGGAAATAGAGGGAAGAGGGAAATAAAAGGAGAGGGAAAGAGGAAGGAAGAGAGAGGAAAGAGGGAAATAAAGGTAGAGAGAGGGAAGAGGGGAAGAAAAGAGAGGGAAAGAGGGAAGAGGGAAATAAAGGGAGAGGGAAAAAGAGGAAGGAAGAGATAGAGGGAAGAGGGA
>OMKN01037925.1:5336-20095 GCA_900302345.1 Melanonus zugmayeri | reverse complement strand
ATAGGGCCAAGACTAGCCTATATAGAATTGCCTATAATTCTATTACCAGCCTACATTTAACAATGTCTGTCAGATACTATGACCAGATATCATATTGTATGTAACACGGTGTATTAGTTATGCCTATATTAATATGGTATTATTATGAATGATGATCATAATATATATATATATAATAATTCATTGCATTTATATAGCGCTTTTCAAGATACCCAAAGCACTTTACATAGTAAGTGAGTGTGAGTGTGTGTGTGTGTGGGTCACGCCTGTTCCACTACCACAGCGGATGTGAACTATCTGATGTGTATGACGATAATAATAAGTAAGCAGTAAATCAACATGACATCAACATCAACAACTTATAGAAATATGAATTATTAATATTGACCGAAAAACCGCAGCTTTATCTTATTATAACCTTTTTACATAACATTATGATAGGCAACCCATTCACTACTAGGTCTATGTATGCTATTAATACTGATGATGATGATGATGATGATAACAATAATGCTAACAGCGTGAAGAGTGACGCAACTTTCCCCACATGATCTGTGACAACGCATCACCCATCGGTGCATGACGGCACACACCCGACGGGTGGGACGCCCATCGGGTGAGACGCCCTTGGGTGTGTGCCGTCGTGCACCGATGGGTGAGCCGTTGTCACAGATCATGTGGGGAAAGTTGCGTCACTCTTCACGCTGTAGAGCATTATTGTTATCATCATCATCATCAGTATTAATAGCATACACAGTAGTGAATGGGTTGCCTATCATAATGTTATGTAAAAAGGTTATAATAAGATAAAGCTGCGGTTTTTTGGTCAATATTAATAATTCATATTTCTATAAGTTGTTGATGTCATGTTGATTTACTGCTTACTTATTATTATCGTCATACACATCAGATAGTTCACATCCGCTGTGGTAGTGGAACAGGCGTGACCCACACACACACACACTCACACTCACACTCACTTACTATGTAAAGTGCTTTGGGTATCTTGAAAAGCGCTATATAAATGCAATGAATTATTATTATGATCATCATCATCATCATTCATAATAATACCATATTAATATAGGCATAACTAATACACTGTGTTACATACAATATGATATGTATGATGTCATAGTATCTGACAGACATTGTTAAATGTAGGCTGGTAATAGAATTATAGGCAATTCTATATAGGCTAGTCTTGGCCCTATGTGTTAAATGTATCTGCTTGTATATAATTGCATACAATCACAATAGACAATGGATGCATGTTCATTGTACATTTATAAGCAAAATAACGTGTTTCTTGCATACAATGAATGAATGGATACAAATAGGCTTCGGGATAATCCGAATAGCGTGCGCCCGGGCATCTGACCACAGATGCAGGGTCATTCATGGCCTTAAGCGGACATGGGACGTCCCCAATCACCTCGAACAACCCTGAGATTTGATTTAAGCCCCCCGAGGTCATCTTAAGTTAACCGTGTTATAGTGACTGCAAGATGAACTTTATTTCCCTTCAGGTGGGCCTGATGAATGGTGTAGCCCAGTCCTGTAAGCAGGAGTTGGCTATCTCATTATTGAATTAGTGACCCAGTGATCATCAGTGTGACTTCAAGTGTGGCTAAACCTGTGTGTGTGTGTGTGTGTGTGCGCCTACTGATTAGAACCCCAAAACAGTGGCCCAGGTGAAGGCGCTGGTGCAGGAGGGGGCCGTGGACCAGCTGCGGAAGTGCTTCTCCTCCAGGATGGTGTTCGGCACCGCAGGCCTCAGGGCCGCCATGGGGCCCGGGGTCTCCTGCATGAACGACCTCACAATCATCCAGACCACGCAGGTGAGAACACACACGTGTACACACACGTGTACACACACATGTATAAGCATGTCATCACCGTCGGGCGGAAAACCTTGTATCTCCATAATTCTTCTCCATTTTTTTTCATAAATCAATGCTATTGGCTATTGGTTTTACAAATATTTAACCATTGAAAAGTATTAAAAATAGCTTGTGGCTAAACCTCAAACTGTCGGCAAAACCTCGTAGCTCCGCCCCCTCCGTACACAGCAGTCGTAGGCAGTTGTTTGAAGACCGTCTCTGGTTGTTTGCGATGCAAAAGCTCCAATGCAAGGCCAAATAAAGAACTGGTTGTTTGAATAAGTACAGCGTTTTCTTTACTCAAGAATGGTTTCAGGGGAATTCAATCATGAACCAATTAGAAGAACGGTTATCAGAAGTGAGAAAATACTAACATTTGTAGGACAATTCATCTAGTGATCACAAAGACAGTCAAATGACCATGAACTCATGGAAAGAGATCGGTGAGACCTATCTACACCCGGGGTACCATGGGCTGCATGGCCTTTGCAGAAGCGTGTATTGCTGCAACATCGTTGCGTTGCGCAAACCTTGAATAAGTTGCTTAAGTTACGTAGAAGCATGCAGAGGCCTTAAGTCTATAACGGCTAAGGTTTTATGTATTTGAGGCCTGAGACGTCGGAGCGGAGAAGAGTGCAGGCAAACCACGTTGTGCAGTTTAGTTTAGCACTTCATCTTTATTATAACAAGAGAAAACAGTCCCAATTGATAATTAACAATCAAACAGGAATAACTGGAAATTAAAATGACAGTGCATGAAAATGATGACAAAATGATGACAATAATCTATATCTCGTCTCTCAGGGCTTCTGTCGCTACCTGGAGCAGCGCTTTGCTGACCTGAAGGAGCGGGGCGTGGTGATCGGGTTCGACGCGCGCGCCCACCCGGCCAGCGGGGGCAGCAGTAAGCGCTTCGCCGGCCTGGCTGCGGCCGCGTTCACCGGCCGGGGCGTTCCTGTGCACCTCTTCTCTGACATCACACCCACCCCCTTTGTGGTACGTCATGTCAATATCAGATACACACCTTTCAATATCATCAATTACATCCAAATATTTCCCTGTGTTCAATCAGGATGTTAACACGCTAATTATTGTCAATAACATGATTTAAGCAAAAGTTGTCGTATAGAACGGGGGAGTGAAGGTGAAGTGGTATCTTATTGGTCAGCATGGAGAACATAGGGAGGCGGTCAAACTCCATTAAAAAAAAACAAAAAAACACCGTGTACATATTGCGTAATACACACATACACTCAACACACACAGACTGTTGATTGCAATGCACACATTATAGCATTGAATTTCAATTAAAGCTTTTCACTGCACATTTTTGCTTTTGTTCAAATGTATCCAAGTGACTAAATGTCTAATAGGTCCATCCACGACTCCATCCACCCAGGGAGTCTCCCATCCACCCAGGGGATCTCTCATCCACCCAGGGGGTCTTGCTCTCTCATTCACTTTGGTCTGTGCCGACCAATGTGTCCAAAATCAACCAAGATGTCACTATTACCTGACTTGAAGACATAGTTGCGTCATAGTTTTTTAGTTTTTTTGCTTTTTGTGTCGGCAATGTCACCGTGATGCCAAAGAGCCAACGCTCTCTGGTGCTAACTCTGGTGCTAACTCTGGTGCTAACTCTGGTGCCAACTCTGGTGCCAACTCTGGTGCCAACTTTGGTGCTAACTCAATCCAAGATTCAAATCTTGGATAATGTTCTCTGCTGCTGTCCAGCCCTTTGCAGTGTCCCACCTGGGTCTGTGTGCTGGAGTCATGGTTACCGCCTCCCACAACCCTAAAGAGGACAACGGCTACAAGGTGAGGGCTGCTTTTACTCTTCTGTTTGCCTTTGACCAGTGGTTACCAACCTCAGACTGGACGATGTGATATTACCATTTATGTTTATATCCGTATATTTATATAAGATATGAATGAATATACATGTATATATATATGTTTTATATCAATTAAGTTATATGATTTTTAACATGAGCACATCTACCGCAAATAAACTAATGACGCAAAGCAGATATACATACATACATTATCAGTGTCAAATCTCCATCAATGAACTGAACAGTTTACTGTTGACATTACAGTAGTTTATTGATGTGCTCACACATTACAGCAGGCATTTCTGTATCTTAAATGAATACAATAAAATTCTCATTCAAAAAGCAGTGCAAAATTTAAAAAAAACGGGGCGCAAAATAAGAATAGGAGGAAAGGTGACGAAAGGGACAAAGCAGTCTCCAACCTTCCATCACCTTCAGCCCTGAGGTCTTTCTGAGTTTACAGACTGGTCCTGCAGGTAATTCTTGTGAACAGGTCCAGATTCCATGCAACAGATCCCATGCAAATCAAACAAACACACTTCCCCTTGACTTCTGTGAAAAGGTATTCATTTCCCCATGGCCGTAGTTTGGCCACGCCTGATATAATGTTATAACCAAACTACTGCATACTGTTTGGAAGTTGCGCTAGCCAACTTAATAACAGTATGTCATGCCCTCGGTCTTAAATGTGTCCTGAATCCGCCATGTTCATCCTATCCCATCCTGTCCTTCCTACCTGATGCGTCCCCCCAGGTGTACTGGGACAACGGTGCCCAGATAGTGCCCCCCCACGACAAGGGCATCGCCCGGGCCATAGAGGAGAACCTGGAGCCCTGGCCCCAGGCCTGGGACATCGAGGAGGCCCTCAAGAGCTCCCTGCTGCGGGACCCGTACCGGGACGTCCACACGCAGTACTTCAAGGACATCCAGCAGCACTGCCACCACAGGTAAGACGGCACAACCTCACTGCACCTCACTGAGTCAGAATCACAATGACGTTTATTACCAGGTTCATCTGCACATACTAGGAATTATTTAACTGATAAGTTGGTGCAATAAAAGAAAATACAAATGTGAGGATATTAAATAAAGATATTAAAGGTGCAGTAGGTGAGTAGCTGTTCCGGTAGACTGGACAATTTAGATTTTAGACCGCTCCTTATTTCTGACCAATCCGGGCATCTCTTCCCTGATTGGTTTGGGCAATCCATCTTGCCTGTCAATCACAGGTGCGAGAATGAAACACTTCTCAATGGCGGAGAAACATAGGAATCAAATCTGACCTACAGCAGCTTTTAATGTATACAGTATAAAGTTATTAGTTTTGCTTTATCCTATGGTTTTGAATGGACATTATGTGTCAACCATTGTGAGAAAATGTGATTATAAATATATATATAGATACATGCCCGAAAGCTCTTTTTAACAATTTCAATTTGACACTTTCCCTCTTCTGCTCTCAGAGATATCAACAAGAGTTCAGAGGTGAAAATCGTGCACACGTCCGTGCACGGCGTGGGCCACACATTCGTTCAGGAGGCGTTCAAGGCCTTTGACCTTCGGCCTCCCTTTGCCGTGGAGGAGCAGAAGGACCCGGACCCCGAGTTCCCCACCGTCAAGTACCCCAATCCAGAGGAGGGGGAGGGGGTCCTGGTACGCACACACACACACACGCACATACACACACACACACACACACACACACACACACACAAAATCATAAATACACAATCACACACACCCACACACATCGCTGTAACACACACACACACACACGTCTGTGTGTCTGCTCTCTATTGACATGCAAAGTACAACATTTCCTTCCATTGCTATGCAGAAGACACACAGCTTTATCTCCCCCTGAAAGCAAGCGACCAGCATAATCTAAACAGTCTCATGGACTGTCTTGAGGACATCAAGTGTCGGATGGCACAAAACTTCTGAAGTCTGAAGTTGTCCTACTCAGCCCCCCCCCTGACTCCATCAAATTGATTAGCAAGAGCCTAGGCAACCTGTCCACCCTTGTTAAGTTAAGTAGTTTCTTCCAGCTTCGTACTGTTGCCGAAATCACGTCTTTTCATCTCATTCAATGAATCTTGAGAAGGTCATGAAACGAAGGCCTGCCTTCATTTCCTCCCGCCTAGACTACTGCGCTTCCCTGTGTACTGGGATTAGTCCGTCGTCCTCGTCCCGCCTGCATCTGGTCCGGAACGCCGCTGCCAGGCTCCCGGCGGGTACCCGGGAAGAGAGACCCTATCAGCCCTATTCTCTCTCCTCTGGCTTCCAGCAGCGGCTCAGAATTGATTTCAAGGTTCTCCTGTTTGTCTTCAAAGCCCTGAATGGGCAGCACCCCCTCTTATATCAGGGACCTCTTAACCCCTTATTCCACCTCCAGGTCCCTCTGGCCGTCTGACTTGGGGCTCCTGGCCGTCCCACGATCTAAACTGAAGCTCAGGGGCGACGGCGCCTTTGCTGTCGCAGCCCCTAGATCAGGGGTGGACAAACTCTTTCGGTTGTGGGCCACATACAGACAAATGGAGTCACGGGCCAAACAATATTAACCATGGCTTTCAACCAAGGTTTTCAACACTGCAAAAAAAACTGGTTTTAGACCAGAAAAACACTGTTGACATTACAGTAGTTTATTGATGTGCTCACATATTACAGCAGGCATTTCTGTATCTTAAATGTAATTTAAATGAATACAATAAAACTCTTTAAAACTCTCATTCAAAAAGCAGTGCAAAATAAAAAAAACTGGGTGCAAAATAAGAACAGGTGGAAAGGTGAAGAAAGGGACAAGGCACCACCCTTCCACCACAGCTCCCCAGCAGCCCTGAGGTCTCTTTCTGAGTTTACAGACTGGTCCTGCAGGTCATTCTTGTGAATGGGTCTGGATTCCATGCAACAGATCCCATGCAAATCAAACAAACACACTTCCCCTTGACTCGAACTCTTGCCTCCCTGTGAAAAAGTCTTCATTTTCGCACCGTGGCTGAAATTGTCTGCGCTCCCTCGCTAGGTTCCTCCATGTTTAATCAACTATAAATCAAGGTGAACTGAATTGCAGCGGTGGGTTGTTCAAAATGGTAGCGATATCAAGTGTTGAAATTAAGAAATGCAATGTACATCCAGTGCAATTTATTATCAGAGACTATTTTCAACATCAAGTTCTGATGAAATGAAAGATTTATTTCTTTAGAAATAAATTTGACTTGACTTGCAGACTCTGTCCTTCGCCCTGGCGGAGAGAGAAGGAGCCAGTGTGGTGTTGGCCAATGACCCGGATGCCGATCGCTTGGCCATCGCTGAGAAACAAAAGAGGTGTGTGTGTGTGTGTGTATGTATAATGTGTAATGTGTGTGTATATGGGCGAGAACGCAAAGTTTGCATAGTGTTGAAGAGCTAAGATGGCCTCTCTCTCTCTCTGACAGCCCTCTCTCCCTCTCCTGTGCAGCGGCCTGTGGCGGGTGCTCACCGGTAATGAGCTGGGTGCCCTGCTGGGCTGGTGGATGTTCCGCTGTTGGAGGGAGCAGAACCCAGACCCCGCCGCAGTGAAGAGCGTCTACATGCTGGCCAGCACCGTCTCCTCCAAGATATTAAGAGCCATCGCGCTCAAGGAAGGTTTCCACTTTGAGGTAGCGTCATTAATCCCAAATGGAGGAACACACCATTTTCTTAAAGCAGGCCTAGATGAAAGTAAATGAAAATCATGTTATCACTGAACGTCCGGCCGTGTGTCTACTGGCATCACTTCCTGTGTGCACAGGAAACGCTGACAGGATTCAAATGGATGGGGAACAGGGCCCGAGAGCTGCTGAACGATGGAAAATCCGTCCTGTTTGCCTTTGAGGAGGCCATAGGTACACACACACACACACGCATCAAACACATCATCATAAATCATCATAAACTCTTTCACTAATCGCTCTCATCAATCATTTAATTAAAAATACCATGAAAACCTTCTAAGAACTAAGAGTCCCCAGCTCTCACAGCTCTGACCCTTCCTCCCTGACCGTTACAATTTCCATCCAGCAGTTGCTGCTAAAGCTTGTCAACGCCCTGACATGACCTCCCCCCGACTGGACAATTACATTCAGACGGAGCTAAAAACTCACGACGCCTCCCTCGGGAAGGGTCTATCTCGGCTGTAATGTATGCGCTTGGATCAAACCCATAGACGCGTTGACGGAGTTGAGTTTGTTGAGTTACAGATGCAACTCAACAACAATGTACGTCTGGAGCCAAGAGCAACATGTGCTTGATATAAGATATGAGCATTTCACATGTTGGTCCTTCAGTCAAACAAGAAATGTACATTGGGTTTTCTTTATTTAAGTGCGTGCTTGTTTTTAAAGTGCTTTATTTTTAGGCTGCTTGTTTGGTACTGTTTATAATTCTGTGTGCATGCAGGGTACATGTGCAGTCCATGCGTGCTGGACAAGGATGGAGTGAGTGCTGCAGCCATTGCAGGGGAGATGACTTCCTACCTGGCAACCAAAGACATCAGCCTCTCCCAAAAACTCACCAGCATCTATGAGGAGTAAGACACACACACACACACCTATGAATACCTGCACATTCTCTCAATAGTATATATATATATACAGTATATATATATATATTTTGGTTTTGATAGCCATCAGATTTCACTCACTGCCGTCTCCTCCACCTTCCTCGTCCCCAGGTACGGCTACCACATCACCAAGAACTCCTACTACATCTGCCACGACCAGGACGTCATCCGCAGCCTCTTCCAGCGCCTGCGTAACTACGGCGACCGGAAAGACTCCTACCCCACCGAGTGCGGCGGTTTCCCCGTCACCTCGGTGCGCGACCTGACCACCGGCTACGACAGCGACCAGCCCGACAAGAAGGCGGTAAGGAGGGATGCGCTCGAGGGAGGAGAGGATGACGTTTTGTGATGCGCCACGCCGACATACGAGACGCCCGTATGACGACCGTCTTCCGTCTCTCTCTCTGCTGTCCGTGAACCCACCAGGTGCTCCCCACCTCCAGCTCCAGCCAGATGATCACCTTCTCCTTCTCCAACGGGGGCGTGGCCACCATGAGGACCAGTGGCACCGAGCCCAAGATCAAGTACTACACCGAGCTCTGCGCTGCCCCTGGCAACAGGTGAGGCGGAGGGATGCCGCTTTCCAAGTAGCTCCTCTGCACTTCTTCCCAGTTCAATGCCCAAGGGTTTCTTGTCTCCCTTGATAGTCACCCCATTACGGGTTTTTGGGGTATTTAACTATGGTAATAATGACCTTTACCATACCAAATATGCACATAACTTTTGTAGTTAATATTTTTGCCGCAACAGAAATCCCTGAAATTGATGTATGCTATTTTTTGAAATCTCCCCTGTGTTCCCCCTGGGAACTACATGCATATCCCTTGTAGGGAATCACTGTCTTAGAAGGACATGGTCTGGGTTAGCCTTACTTTTTTATAAATATCCCAGTAGATGACTATTTTTATCTTCCTGTGTCCCTCTCTCTCTCTCTCTCTCTCTCTCTCTCAGTGATGTGGCCCAGCTGCAGAAGGAGCTGGACAACCTGGTGGACGCCATCGTTGAACATTTCTTTGAGCCGGAGAAGAACAAGTTGAAGCCTAAGCCGGAGTAGCACTCTATAGAGGCTACTACATGAATACATAAATACATACATACAGTCATTAGCAGACCTGCGAACGGATTTAACATATTTTTGTAGCTTTTTCCTGTTATGTATTTTTCAGCTTTCTTCACTCTGTTTACCTACATTCCAGTGACGTCACGGTTTTTAAGTTTTGCATAAAGCGACATTTAAA
This sequence comes from Melanonus zugmayeri, assembly GCA_900302345.1. NCBI lineage: Eukaryota > Metazoa > Chordata > Actinopteri > Gadiformes > Melanonidae > Melanonus > Melanonus zugmayeri. Next base: position 10,560 of record OMKN01037925.1, on the reverse strand, counting down.
CAAGTTGTTCATTTTAAACATTACTGCAGCTGCAGATACGCCGGCTTATCGGCTGTATTCGGCTTGAGACAAATGTGATTCGTTTTTTTACTTTGTGATACAACTGAAAACCGCATTTAATTATGAGTATCTAATATATATTTTACAAAGAGATTCTATATTTTAAAAAAAGTTATAGAACGTTAATTATAGATGTAATTAAAGTTCAAATGCCTGATTAAAAACGACCCCTAGTATATTGTGAATTAAATACACGTGGGTTTTGAAGTCATTCCAGGAGTCATTTTGTTAAATGAAAAAGCTTCAAGTGGAGAAAACTTTCCTTACCGTTCTCAGCATTGTGTCAAATGCATAATTCCCAATTAACACTGATATGTTTTAATGACCTCCATTAAATGTCTGCAAAAACAATACTGTATGCTGTGATTTTTGTCATGATAATAATATTAATAAGGAATAGTCTCAGTGCTTAAGACACGGGGGCAGAAAGGTGAAGAAGAAAACTCGGGATAAGAGATTTAGTTCTTATCTCGCCGCATGCACCCATGTGGAGGAGGAGGAGGATGTGGGCGGCAGCACCCCCACCACCTCCACCACCACCACATTACGCACAGCATTACGCACAGCATTACGCATTACTCCATCCCTCCAGAGACGCACGGAGGGAGGAGGCGGCAGCAGCACCCAGTAGCCACCAGGGGTCCACGTTGGTCTGTTTCCTATGCGTCCTATATTTAGCTCCTGGGAGGGAGGACGGACGGCAGGACTCTTATTGTGAAGAAGAAGGAGTCGCTGCTGTCTCGAGTTCGGGTCCAGACGCTGAAAACAGACGCTAGACTCGTCCTGAAGGAGAGACTGGGAACCAGTGGCTTCTTCTGTAGGGGACTGAGCCCTAAGTACAGGTGCCCTTGAGCTGTGAGTAGAAATAAATATAAATATATGTATATATATACTGTATATAACTCTAAAAACCCATCTTTATAGGCAAGACTTTCTATAGATGATCTCTTGGTTTTTTTAGTTTGGTCTGTGCTGCGTTTTATATTGTAATATATTATTATTTATTTTGACCTTATTTACTTATTCATTTATATTTTATATTGTCATTTACTTTTACCTTGTGTTTTTACCTTTTTTATTTATTCTTTTATATTTTCATGTGTGTGTGATGCTCTTTGTAATTGTGCGTTTTTAATGTGTGTGTGAAGCACTTTGCAACTGTGTGTTTTGAAAAGTGCTCTATAAATAAAGACTGACTTACTCACATCTAACTATAGGGTGAGGGTGTCATGTGGAGCAAAACTACTTGTTTTTGTGTTTGTTGTGGAGAACCAAAAGTAACCTGTAAATGGAAATGTAGTTTCTGTCATTCAGAGCCATGTGATGGTAGGCCTTTCCATGGCTCATTTACCCTGATGTCCTTGACATTTTATTCAATGATCTTAACACAGTATAGCAGTGGGATTATAACAACTTCTATTATTCTATTATTTTTATTTTTAAAAGTAACTTAACAATCTAGAACCATTTTATTTCTTACATTTTTTAATGTAAATGTGTGTGTAGGCTTATGTGAGATTGTGAGGGGCGGAAATAAAACTCAATAAAACAGAAATGCAGAAAGTCTACATTTTTCTGTACAGCCAGTTTGAGTTGTGTTGAATGTCTCCTTAGTGCTGCCCTTCATACCCTGCAGGCTACTGTACTTGGTGCATGCACATGATTATTGACATAATGATCCTAGAATGCCTGAGCCACCTTCACTGGGTCAAACCTATAAATGATATGCAAAGAGTATCAGGTTATCAGGGGAACCGCGGCTCTGATCCTCGTCCGACGGATGTGACTCTTTTAATGGCGGCTTTCCAAGCTATCTGTCATTCGATAATGTGTCGGTGTTCTGTTTGTCATCAAGACAGGTGATTTCCCCCCTCCCCGACAAGGCCCGGCCGTCGACTGCTGTCTCGACCAAACCGCGGCGGGCCATGGAGGGTACTCCGAGGTGAAGCCCGCGAGAGATGATGCCCTCGTTCCTCACGGCCGCCAAGGAGCCTATCGCCTCACCTCCGGCCGCCGCTCGTTTCCCTCTCTCTCTCGCCTCCCACGGCGGTCCCACCCCAGCGCCCCTCAACAAAGGGCTAAGGACTTATCCTAGGGCTGGGGTGAGGATGGAGGAGGTAAGGGCAGAGGAGGCGGAGGAGGAGGAGGAAGAGGAGGAGGTGCGCTACAGGCTTACGTTGGTCGGTTCTCTGCCGGTGCACCCTCTGACCACCATGGCCATGCTGCCGTGGGTCGTGGCCGAGATCGTGCTGGGCTGCGGGGGTCCGCGCTCCGTCTTCCTGAGCGTGTCGGCGTCGCGGGTGCGGTGCGTGTCGGCGTGGGCCGAGGGGTCGGCGTGGGACCCCCTCTCTCACGCGGTGCTGTTTGAGTGTCGCCCCCACAGGGTGACCAAGCTGATACACAACAGCCAGGAGCCCAGCAGCTTCGGCTGCCTGACCAGAGACACCCAGCACTGTGCCTGCCATGTCTTCCAATGCCAGGACAGCACCAAGGTGCGTGTGTGTGTGTGTGTGTGGAGGTCAGTCAGGCATCCACCTCTTGGAAGTTGACAACAAAAGGCGGTGTGTGTGTGTGTGTGTGCGTGCACTGTGCATGCTTGTTTTTGTGTGTGGCATCAGTATTTATTGTGGTCTGCAGCAAAGAGAAATTGGACACTGTGACCTGGTTCCATACTGTGACAACTCGCGCTATGCCGCGATGTTGACTATGCTTGTCGGTGCAGCTAAGCGGCACCGACACAAACACACACACACACACGTGTTTGAGCATTACACTGCTGGCCTGTTATATCTTTCCCCTCTACCCTACATGGAATGTTCTGCCAACTGGCTAAGCTGCAGCTGGTGCCCAAGTCAGACCACCAATATTTGGGAGCCTTTTTTTGATTGCCCCCCATGCCAGACATACTCAGGACGCCCACCTGACAAAGTCACCATCGGAGGCCCAATTAGGGTTAGTACAGTAGTAGGTAACCAAACAACTAGATGCAGGCGTCTTAGCGGTCTGTCAGGGGGACCGATTGCATAGTTTATCCTTTCTTGTCTCAGCAAGGCTTTTGTGCACACATTGACTTAAGTGTCTGATGTCACTGTTGATCAACTCAACTTTCTAATCTTTTTCTCAGCTGTTGAGTGGATAAAATAGCCACACATCCATTAGAAAGGTTAGCAGTTGTTTGTTGTAAGTCTAACAGTGTGTACACATCACAGTATGACACACACACATGCCATTAAATAGGCCTTAGAAGGCCTTGATGCTTGCTCACTGGAGCAATGCTTGATGCTTTTCCACTGGACCAAGAACTGGACCTTATTAGTTTGCTATCTCACATTTCTATACAGGGATAAAAAAAGTGAGTAGAAGAAAACAAAAGCACTAACCAATTGCTACACGGACTACAATCTGAGCATAACAAACATGCAAAGTATAATTTTACTGTAGATTATTTAACTTAAAATGCAAAAATGGAAAATATGTTTCTCTCATCTTCTAGCTATAAGCTTACCAGTTACAGCAGAGCATGACTTCATCCACCACAAATAGTGAAGACCACAAAGCGCTTCCAAAACCCACCACTAGGTGTCGCCTTTTGATCTGTTAATCATCAGCGTGTTACGATAATATGATATTTTTATTGTCGGTAGGTTAATTACATTTTTAATTGTTTTGAGAGAAAAAAATCGTTACTTTTAAACATGTTTAATATAGTATCAGATGTAGTTATTAGTCTGTATTATCTGTCTATATCCACACGGTCCCTCCTCCTACTCGGGTCCGCCTCATGGAAGGCGCCTCCTAGTCAGGGAGCTCGGGTCAGCGGAGCGTCCTGCGGGGGATTCCTTACTGATCTCAGTCGCTCAGCAGCAGGAAACTATGTTTACAATATGTCAGATAAGAGCCCCAGCAGCTCGCATTATACACTTTAAAATATCGAGCTGTGGGATCTGAAGGGTAGTGTGTAAGCCCCCCCCCACACACCATCCCGGTTTGTAACTTCGGCGGATCTTTGGCGTTAGGAAGTTGAACGGACTTCCCATCATCGGTTTGAAAGTCGCACGTCGGCTGAAGGAGACCGTGGTCATAATAACGGCTCCGGGAGGGTTGATGGCGGATGGGATGAGGGCAAGACTACAGCAGAGATTCAATCTGTTCAACGCCAAGCCTGGGCCACAACAGAAAGATGTAAGTGTAAATGTAACGATGTGTTTCCATGCGGGTTGTGTTTCTTAAGAGTACACCAGTTAGCGCTACGGCTAAACGAGCCGAGCGTTTGAGTCGTTTCGGGAGTGCGTTACTTTTAACCCCAGCTACTGTTTGTGCATTCTCTTAAAACCTTTGTAACCAACACTAGCTTGTTTCAGTTACGTATCGGGTTAATAACGTTGTAAATAACCATGATAAATACGTGACGCGTGTGTGGAAAGTATTATCGCGACTAAGACTGTCCCATGTTGTGGACTCAATGTGTCTTCAATGGAAATGGATGGGGATCTCGGTCTGAGCGGATCGTTGTGATTAAAGTTCTGCTTAAGTGAGTTGACCCGCTTAAGTCAGTTGGCCTGCTTAAGTCACTTGGCCTGCTTAAGTCAGTTGCCTTCTGCTGTTGTTAACACATGCATTGGGAGAATGCTAGGGGCCCCTACACCAGAGACTAGGGGCCAGCCAGTGATTGATTGGCAAAACCCATAGAGGAGGTGTAAATGGTGGTAAGTCAAGTCCATTTTATTTGTATAGCCCTTAATCACAGATACAGTCTCAAAGGGCTTTACAGGCCGTATATGTATGACACCCCCTAACCCTAGCCCCTCAAAGGGCAAGAAAAACTCCCTTGATTAATGTCGGTGCCTGATGTGGACTCCACAGCATCCACTTTGTTGTCATTGTTGTTGTGTGTGGAATCAATCTCCTCTCACCCCTTCCATTATTTCACCACCTTTTCACCACCAAGAAGCTGTTTTTAGGATTTTGTCCTCCCCCGAAGGGTTTGGCTATGAGGGGTTTTGAAGATTACTCTGCCGCCTCTATAGACCTGGTGTTTAAACAAACATTGTGTGTTACCTGGTGCAATCATTTGCTGCAGGAGAGTGTGTGTGTGTGTGTGTGTGTGTGTGTGTGTGTCATTGTGTGTCCACGCGCTTTTAAGATTCTCTCTACACCCGACCGC
>OMKN01037883.1:2998-13125 GCA_900302345.1 Melanonus zugmayeri | reverse complement strand
TGGTGTGCGGCGTGTTGACGGGAGAGCAGCAGGGTGACGCCCCGCCGGCACACGGAGCAGCCGAGCAGCGGAGCACTGCGGAAGTTGCATTCCAGCACAAGGCGTTTTATTGGGATCTCTTGCTGCTGGTGGAGGAGGATATCTTTCTTTCTTCTTTTCTATGCTTTCCAGTTGTTTCGCTAAAAGAAGCACACAACACAAAAGTGTTAGGCAAGTGGGAGTAGGGGGCATGCAACAACATGTGTGTGTGTGTGTGTGTGTGTGTGTGTATGTATCTGTGTCTGTATCTGTGTGTGTGTGTGTGTGTGTGTGTGTGTGTGTGTCTATGTAGACAAGACTGGGACATTTCATGTCCAAGATGCTTTTTTTTGTAATGAATGACAAATCGGTGTCTGATGACAAGTCACCATTTTAATGAATGAATACTAGTCTATAGAATGAATGCCAAATCAAAGACTTTAGGTTTATGGGTCTACTGTCACTCACGCTGGTCAACAATAATAACACGGCCAAGATATCCCTGAGAGCATTTCTCTGGAAAGGTACAGATGTAATGCTGCCAATTAAGTTTCTGTTGTCTGGGTTTTTGTATTGTCTTGTATCAGAAACACTAACATGTATCATCATGTACACAATCCCCCGGTTTTCCGATAAGGCGTGCTCTCTGTTTTGATTTGAGTACTACACATGTACAACACACAGGCCTGTGTGTATTACTCAACAAATGGTGAAGTCATTTCAGTTACCAAGATGGTATGGCTTTACCATACTTGAGCCTAGAACGTGCTTTGAGAATGAAACTTAACAATGGCATTTAGTACCAATTTAAACAAAATGGACAGGATTTGTTCCTGGGCCTCTATTGTCCCATCATACACACACACACACACACAGATAAGTTAATAAGTTAAGAGATAATTGGCCAAGTATTAGTTGGACCTCTTCAAAGTATTTAGCTTGTGAACCTCATGGCTTCCAACTGGAAACTCTTTGTCTGGGGGTCAAGGGTTAGAGGTCATTTCATCATTCTGCTGTCGCCGCCAACTCACTGTCCAGCTGAACCAGTGACCAAGTAGGCAAAAGGTCACACACACACACACACACACACACACACACAAATAAACACTAGCTATCTACTCCCTCTACACGTGCCATTTCTCACTAAACTACGCGCTCTTCTTGCTCAAACATGTACTTTCTCTTTCTCAAAGCTGAGTCACACACACACACACAGACACACACACACACACACACATTTAAGAACATTCACAAAGTGTCCTCATCGGGCTCATTTATTAAATAAACAATGTTTAACTGTGGATTTGATAGCACTTTTAATCCACAACAAGAATGCAAATGTGATGGATGTGTTGTGTTCTTTATTTTCAATGTGCTTTATGGTTCAAGCAGACAAAACTACCCCCACATCCCTTTTCAAGAGAACAGTGGGTGTGACTTAGTTTCACTACTACACTGCAAGCCTTCTCACTATTCATTGATCATTTTGGATGTATAGAAATAATATATAGGCTACATTCAACCACCCAAGAATTAAATGCTGAAATGGATAACATGGTCACAAAAGATTATGTTCACAACAAATAAATCTGTCTTTCTAAATATACGACTAAATTACAGAACAATTCTGTGGTACAATACACATTGAATTGGTCACCATATTGTGTGCCTTTTTGATGTGTGTATATATATATATATATATATATATTTAATATTTTCATGACGAATTAAATGGCAAGTCTTTTATGCGGCGTGTTGGCACTTAGATTCTGAGGGCTATGGTGGGGGATGATGTCATAGTTAGGAGGAGGAGGAGGAGGAGGGTCGCTGGGTTGATGGCGGCTCCGGCAGGAGTCTCACTCTCTCAGTATTGGACTGTGATACGTCCCCAGAGAGGTTCCCCTTACCATCATTGGTCCATTATAAATCTATTATCCCCTGCTTGTGGTTCTGCCAGCACACTGCCTTTCATCAATTAAGCTCTTAAATGCTGAGTTGAATGCACACACTCTGCTTTTACCATGCCTTTCTTTCAACACTTGAATATAGTGGGCTTTTTTTTATCGTGTTGCTTTGCTGCCATCAAATCCATGACATAGACTCATAAGAAATCCAAAATGGTTTCCAGACTGGCATGATCACATCGCAGTAGTGGTTAGCCTGCTAATTGTTTTCTGAGGATGAATTGGGAGACAAAATATTGGTGTTGAATACCGCTACTTATAGGTTTTTTTGTTTTGTTCATATGGATAGGCACCCCCTTTTTTCTGTGTGTGCGTGTGTGTGTGTGTGTCTTCTTCATCTCTTGAGTTGTCCTCAGTGGGCTGTCGTGTAAGGTTATCCTCGTGGGTCGGAGCGGAGCTCTACAGTTTCAAAACGAACTGTTAATTTTCCCAGACTGGAGGTGGTGGGCTATAAATATCGCCCCTCCGTCCGCCCAAAGCTAAAGAGAGGGAGCCTGTGTAGAGGCTGTGTAGACACACTAATGGATCAGCCTGTGAGCTTCACAAAACAGCATCTAGCGTGTGGTCTTCTGTCTTCAGGTGTTGTACGCAAAAATGATAAAAACCTGCTATCCTGGTTTTGAATTAAGCCCTCATTCAGCAAGCTTATTCATGTTCCCGTCAGACAGGCAAAGCACATGGCTGGAAGCGTTACCGTGGGTTTCTGTGTTGGAGTTATTGTGTAAATACCATGACACAGCCGACATGTGAGGCTATATAAACTTAATGACTTGGTTGACTGCTGAACCTTTGGTACAGTGACACCGATAGCCCAGATATAGCCTAGCTATTATAGCCTGGTTGTACCGGCCTACCTTGGCTATTGGTATTAAAATGATCCCTAATACAATACTAAAAGCTATATTAAAGTGACTTTTGTGATCTTTTATCAAGTGATGGCTAATTGGTCAAGTTTATCTAAAGGAGAAAAACGTCCAGGATCCAAAATACGGTGCTGGCTTAACTAAATGCAAAGTTTAAAACTGCATGCATCCAATAGCACTACTGTAACCGGGCCATCCCCACACTTCTGTGTGCAAACCCCACACTTCTGTGTGCAAACCCCACACTTTTGTGTGCAAACCCCACACTTCTGTGTGCATGTAGGATAGCGGCCGTGGCTCTGTATCAGAGACACATCTTGCCGTTTGTCTCCATATGTAGTATCGTATGGGTGGATTATTAATTAGCCACCGGCATGACCTAGTTTGACAAGACGTGTTTGGAGCCAAGGCTCCCTGGGTCTTCAGAAGAGCACGGCTAGACGGTGCAGAACTCACACACACTTACAAGTAGCCCGTTCATCTCTGCTCTTTGACAGATGGACACATCCATTTAAAAGGCATGCTGTCGCAAACCGTCTTGAGTGTGTGTGTGTAGTGTGTGTACAGTCGTTTTTATTGATTGAAATGTATGTGGTGTGTTTTGAGAGTTGAATTGATAATTTAATAATCTGATTTGAGGGGCAAAGTGTGTATGTGTGTGTGTGTGTGTGTGTGTGTGTGCATGCGTGTGTGTGCGCAGACCTCCCGACTGCCATAATAAACCAGTGAACTGTTTTTTCTTTTTTGTCCTCATGGGTCAGAACAAAACTAAAATAATGATGCTGATGCTAAATTCTTGCCCTTTTGGCTTGAGCTCACAGCCCAGTCTCTGCAGCGTTGAGGGGGGACCGGGGGCTGTACCAGCGCCTGGGTCTGCCCTGCACACACAGCACAACCTCTGTTTATCTGCTGGAAGGAGGCGGCGAGGGGGAGGCTAGCTGGCTAGCTGTGCGTGTCACTCCGGCTAGCCGAGCCGCCACCATGGGCAGCGCCGTACATACATTAGCTTCTTTTATTTATACAGTAGGAAGAGAAGAAGGACGCTGCGTGTTTGGCGAGAGGACAGGGCCGCTCAGGGCAATCCCCTCGCTGCCATTACAGTCTTTTGGGCTTGCGGTTGACATTTGAGTCCAAAGCTTGTGTTCGACCAAGTGTATCAACTTTTAATGTAGTATAGAACGGTGAATAAAACAACCAAAAATCAGATCCACAGAATTAATATTAAATTTGGATTTAGATTGTTTGCATATCGTCACACCTATACTGTGCTCTTTTTAGAAATGGATTGGTTTTAGTTGTTTAGTTCACTGACTACTGGGTGAGCTCTTATCTGGAAAGATGTGTCTTTCTTGTTGACACATGGTCTGCCAGCCAGTGTGCTTCAAGGACACCATGTGAATACGAGGCACACAGACATAAACCACTTTGAATGACCCTAGTGGGCACCAGGGGTTTTGAGTGCACCATTTTACTCACTCTCTGCACATGTCAAAGCGGTAAAGCGTCACAAAGGAGGGGAAGGAAGGAAAATGCCAAGTGGGGATCAGTTCACGATGACACTACTGCTATGATGTTGCAAGTTCACTGTCGCCATGAGACCCGGGCGAGCGGTTTGGTTGTGTTGTAACAGGTGATGTGGTGTTACTGAGTCACAGCAAGACGTCACCTAAGAGGAAGTTGTTCTTGTCTTATTTTCTTAATGACCTTTTTTGGGACTTTACAGCTGATAGACATTGTTGTCACACCTGTTTGCTTTTCTGTTTTTCTGCAGGGAAGGTGTGATAGTTTACATGTGTTGCTAATCTTTTGACAGTTTGTACAGATTTTGGAAACTTCGAGTTATTAACATAATATGCATTTGGCCGAAGGCATTTCCCAATAGAAATACACTGGAAAGCCAGCACAGATGACAACATGTTTTTCAGAAAATAAACAGTCATTTCTCATGACTAACCATTAGTCATAGAAGTTAATGATAGTACATAGTGACAACTATAGGGTTAATTGTCCGTCCTTCAAGTTCAAGTTCATTATTGTCCCTAAAAGGGAATAGCCAGGGTCACAATATGAATACAAACAGCTGTATTTATATTGTGACCATTGTGTCCTTATCATGATTAACCATATCTTATGAATTATGAAATGCTTGGTATATGCTACTGCTATTGTCTTATTTCAAATGTGTGTCGTGTGAATATAATGTCGTCAGCAGCAGCCATGTTGGTTACTAGCAGCAGCTACAGTTAGTAGTTGTTGTTTTCAATCATCACAGTAGGCTATATCTAAAAGTACAGTTGCCGATATAGACTCTGATCACGTGCACACACACACACACAGACACACACACACACACACAGACACACACACACACACAGACACACACACACACACAGACACACACACACGCCCCTTTCCTCTTAATACTTACTCTGGCTACTCATTGGGCTGTGGAGGATTGGAACACAGAGTACCTTCAGCACATATTCCACATTCCTCACTTAGGTTCTCAAACTCTGCCCACACACACACACACGTACACACACGCACGCACGCACACGCGCGGGAAAGACACGTTGAAGCAGTCCACTGGCCCCTTGGCAAACCTCACTGTGTGTATGTCATGGCTCCCAGCAAACCTTGTGACAAGTTAGCGTAGGTTAGTATTTGTGTGTGTTGCTGACATGTTAACCCTGTCTCTGTGTGCTCCCATCTCTCCCTGCAGTGGTGCTCGTGGCGAGAGGCAGCGGTGAGGATGACAGAGTATAAGCTGGTGGTAGTGGGGGCCGGAGGTGTTGGGAAGAGCGCCCTGACCATCCAGCTCATCCAGAACCACTTTGTGGACGAGTACGACCCCACCATCGAGGTACAGTGTCCTACATTACTATAGGGGTGCCCCCGTGCCAAGTGTTGGGGAACGCGTTCATTTGACCTAAATATAGTAGCCGAATCAACTGTCAAACTATGACATCTTTGTCTTTTGTAATTTGAAATTAATTTAAATTTAGAATAAAATCCATTTTGAAAACGTGCAAACGTCCTCCTGCAAAATGTTTGCAGAATCGGCAACAGGAAACAAATGCCGAAAGGATGCACTGTGCACTGTAACTTTATATAGGTAACAATGTAATAATACTACCAAAATTATATTAGTGACTTGTTATATTACTTTGTCACTGCTAAAAGTAATATTACCTCCAACACCCATTGCCAAGTAGCCCAAAAATGTTCTTTCACCCCCGCCCCAGCGTTTGCTCTTTCACATTGCCTCATTCTGATAATTTAATAGTTGAATGTGTAATGCCAATGGCTTTGGGCAGTGGAGCTGCTTACATTACACGACAGAGGAACTCTTTGCTGTATTCGTTTGTCTCTCTGCAGCCCGCCTACTGTGGACTACTGGGTGTTGAGCTGTTAGTGAAACCAGATGTTAATGAGATCTGTCCACTCTTTGCTTTGCGTTGGGTCACGTGACCAAACAGGTCTATAGTTAACTGTTGAACCCATTGTGGCGTAACGCCAGCGTTCAAGTAATTTCTCAAGTCTATACCTAAGGTGTTACAGTTAGTCTTTCTTCCTTGTCTCTCTTCCCTATTCTTTTCATCTTTTTGAGTGAAATGTGCATGTTAACCACTTCACATTTCATCATATGACAAGAGACACACTGAGAGGCAACGGGGTGAGAGAGAGAGTGAGAGTGAATGAGAGAGAATGTTTTCTTGCGTTCTTTTTGACTCTCTGTCAGCCATCTTTGTTTTTCACCACGCCTGCCCCTGAGTGGACAATGTCCTGTCTGTGTGTGCATTCCTGGCCCCCGTGTTCTCATAAACAAAGGGACGGCCTTCCATGTTGGTGTGGACATGTGTTGGAACTTAGGCTAAACATTGGCTATGTTGCGCATGCGCGCGCATGTGTGTGTGTGTGCATGTGTGTGACTGCATGCGCATACGCTAAATGCACTTCGACCTTAGACTTAAGAACATATTAATGTTCACCTAGCCGTGTCGGTAGTTGTTTGTGCATCTACTGAGATCATTCCCAGTGTTGCTGATGCTTGCTGCCTTGTTGGATCGGGAACAATCCCTGGCACGCAAACCCAGGAGAAACCCATGACCTCATCACTGTATGTTGTCCAGACTGCCAACGCACAGAGACCTCTGAGATGTTTAAAAATGCAAAGATCGAAAGCAGCGTTTCTTAAACTATAGGACCCAAAAATGGGTCGTGGTCCAGTTGGCGGTGGGCCGCGGCCTCACAACGCAGAACGCAGAACACTCAAGAAAACTCTGAGCACACACCGGAATTGGGATCACCGATTCACTGTGTGCTCAGAGCTTTCTGGGTGTGGACACACTGACACAGTGCACTACAGTGTACAGTGTTGTTTAGGAGACGCACTCAAAATTGTCTTGTGGGTCCCGAGATGAAAAAGTTGAAGTGTCCCCGATCTAACAGAGAAATGTCTATTCCTTCTGTGCTTTCCAAAAGCTCCTCAGATAGGATTTTATATTCCTGCATGTAATATCCTTCCATCCTACTTGTCAAGTCAGATTTTAAGTCAGTGTGTTTCTATAAAACCTTCTGTATTTTGTATTTGTTTTTACAAGGTCCCCACATTCAGATTAAATCTGACAACCCCTCTCCTAACTAAGCTCTGAGATGCGATGGGCAGTGGTACTCCCATTGGTCCCAGTGGGAAATGAAAGAACCCCTTTAGTAGGGACAGATAAGAGGGGACCCCCCCCCCACCACCACCACCACCATCGAGACCCCAGTGTACTTTAAATGCAGATGGCGTTCTGATGGTGTCCTCTGTGAGTCTAAACCAGTGATTCCCAACCAGAGATACGCGTATCCTGTGGGCCTTATTCACCTAGCGGCCACCTTGGTTCTAAACGCTAGCTGGGCTAGGTGAGGCCCATAGCGGGGTATATGGGCCTCCAGGGGGAACTAAAGATTTGGATTTTGGCATAAAATATGAACTTGAGGAATTTGCTCAATATTATAGATGTTGATTGTTGTCGAGACCAGAAATAGCCTCCCTCAGTGTCATCCATTTCAAACGCCTCTAGGCCACCACTACAACATTAACAATGATGATGCTAAATTGTAGGCTATACTCATATTATATCAAGGAAAATATTTGTGGTTTGGTGGTTTTTGATATTGAAACCAGAAATAGCCTCCCGCCACTTCATCCATTTCAAACGCCTCTAGGCCACCACTACAACATTAACAACAATGCCACATACTGTAATAGTATAATATCAAGGAAAACATGTGTGGTTTGGTGGGGATGGAAAGGGGGGTTACTTGAGCCGTACTGATGATGATGGCTGCATGAGACTAAAGCGGCGGTCCTACCCACCTTCTGCAGGACTCGTACCGGAAGCAGGTGGTGATCGACGGGGAGACGTGTCTGCTGGACATCCTGGACACGGCCGGCCAGGAGGAGTACAGCGCCATGCGTGACCAGTACATGAGGACTGGCGAGGGCTTCCTCTGCGTCTTCGCCATCAACAACACCAAGTCCTTTGAGGACATCCACCAATATAGGTGAGGGGGGGGGGCTTTTATTTAGTTAATCCCGAATTGAAGGGTTCCTGCTTGATGTCTGAATTTAAGTCTGATCATGTGATTTGTGTGGCGGGAAAAGACATCCAATGAGAGGGGTTAGATCTCAGGTGTGTGGCACTGACTGTGTTTCTCAGCATATGATATGGATTGGGTTCTGTGTGTGTGTGTGTGTGTGTGTGTGCGCGCGCGTGTGTGTGTGTGCACCTCTGCAGTAGCGCGGTGATGTCATGTTGAAGCATTTAACACGGCTAAAGAAAGCTTAGCCTCCTGAGTGAAGGTTTACAGTGTGCTGCCAATGTAATCGATCCAGACTCAATTAGAGAGCGAGAGAGAGAGAACATTCTGAAGGCAATATTCCCTCTTTCTCTCTTGTTGATCTTAAAACACCCAGAATGGGCAGAGTACTAGTTTGTGTATTTACTTTGTGTAAAGCATCTTCTCTGTGGTCCGGCTTAACATAACTGCTGACGTCATAAAGGCAGACCACACGACAGACCCTAAATAAGACCCTGTCCTCTAGTTGACATACAGCCCCCGTCTGGTTATTTCCATCCGCTGGCCCTTTGATCTATAGTTAGTTAACGCAGAATTTGGAAGAATCCCCGTTGCAGAATGTGATCCTTGCCCAGAATGCACCTGGCTGTAAAGTAAAAGCGCCCAGCAATGACCAGGAGTTATTTCCAGTGCACGCCTCAACGCCGCAGTGTGTGTTGTGTTGTGTTGCGCCTTATCTCGGGTCACATGTGTGTGCTGTGACACCAGGAAAGAAGCGTGCACGTGGTCGTGAGCGCCATTGTCACCGGGGAGACCGAGGAGCAGTGCACGTGCACGGAGGAGAGGGACGAGAGAAGACCGATAGATCTCACCCAGCGGCCTTGGTCTAACTGCTGACTGGCTGGCTGACTGGCTGGCTGACTGACTGGTTGTTTGGTTGTCTTGCTGGCTGTTTGGTTGTATTTTGGCACTTGCAGCTCGAGAGCGATGAGGTAATGGTGTTGTGTGTCCCCGCCCTCCCTTAGCAGTGCAGCAGTACAGCAGCCAGAGGACCCGGCTGCTCCTCAGGGTCCTACTGCTCCCTGGTGTCGGCTCCCCAGCGGTTCAGCGACGGTTGTTTATGAGACACTACGTCTCACGTGGAAAGATGTTTTAATTCTAACTGAATCAAGCAGGGAGAAAATGTAGCTGTACAAGAAGTGGAATTTCATGTTTCAAGTCCCATTAAATGTTATGTCCCAAAAAATAATAATTGGGAGTATTTAGGCCAATCTACAGTCGCCAAATAAGCTATAGTTTTTTAATTATTCACAAAACTATAACATTATAACCATGAAGGAAAACTAGGGAATGAAAACGGATTAACTTGAGCGGGACATGATGATGATGACGATGACGATGATGATGATGATGATTTGCATAAAATTGAAAGAGCTCTTCAAGGGAAATCCATCTGTCTCACTTCATGACCCGTGTATTGTATTTTTCTTTTCTCAGGGAACAGATCAAGCGGGTGAAGGACTCGGACGATGTGCCCATGGTCCTCGTGGGGAACAAGTGTGACCTGCCCGCTCGCACTGTGGACACACGGCAAGCCCAGGAGCTGGCGCGCTCCTACGGCATCCCCTACATCGAGACCTCGGCCAAGACGCGACAGGTGCCCAACCGAGCCCCTACGCTCGCTCGCTCCTCCTGGCGACGGCAAACATTCCCT
>OMKN01037717.1:9594-30985 GCA_900302345.1 Melanonus zugmayeri | reverse complement strand
GCCCCCACCAACGACCTGAACGGCGTGCGGGCGTACGGCGCGGTGGACGTGGAGGGCCTGTACACCCTGGGCACCGTGGTGGTGGACTACCGGGGCTACCGCGTCACCGCCCAGTCCATCATCCCTGGCATCCTGGAGCGCGAGCAGGAGCAGAGCGTCATCTACGGCTCCATTGACTTCGGCAAGACGGTCGTGTCCCACAGCAAGTACCTGGAGCTGCTGGACAAGACCAGCAGGCCCCTCAAGGTCAGCCGGAGAAACTACTCGGAGCTGTGCATGATGAACCCTAACCCTGCTTTTACCTTTTTGACCGTATTGACCATCTTTAGAGATGCACTTGACACATTCTGACGTGCTCACATCTTAGGTCCAGAGGCACGACGTGCTGAACGAGAAGGACGAGGCAGTGGAACTCTGCTCCTCCGTGGAGTGCAAGGGCATCATCGGCAACGATGGGCGCCACTACATCCTGGACCTCCTCCGCACCTTCCCTCCTGACCTCAACTTCCTGCCCGTGGAGGGGGAGGAGCTGCCCCCAGAGACCAAGAAGCAGGGCTTCCCCCGCCTGCACCGCCACCGCCTGGCCTGCCTGCGCCAGGAGCTCATCGAGGCCTTCGTGGAGCACAGGTATGTGATGATACACGGTTGTGTTCTGCGTCTATGGCAGCTTTGATATGAGCTTGATGATTTCCAGTATAAAGTGTGTGTGGTTTGGGGTGTGTAGCACATTAATGTCCATGTTTCATTCCCCTGCAGATATCTCCTCTTCATGAAGATGGCTGCATTACAGCTCATGCAGCAGAAGGCAAACAAAGATGCGAGCAAAGCCGCTGCCGCTAACCAACTCGCCTTGCCTACCACGGAAACCGCAGAGAACTCTTCAGAGACGACCGCCCCGACCCCGGAGAGAAACACCGAAGAACAGGTCTCCTCCACAGACGCCCCCAAGGTGGACCAGACCAACGGTGTGGAGTCCCCCTTAACGACCGCAACCACCGAAGACTCCCCCAAGCCCGTGGTCAACGGTGTCTCTGAGCCCGCTGTACCGCAGAACGGCCAGTGTGAGAGCCCACTGGAGGGTAAGGAGGCTGAGGAGACTATCCCAGGGTTAGCCCAGGCCAAAGAGCTCGCGGAGTCCTTAGTTGCCGAAGACGGATCTGGTATTGGTACGTCCAGCGTTGGTCCCAGCATGGCCTGGACAGAATGGGGACAGCTATCTTGGTGGATAATAGCCTAGAGACAATGATTGTATTTGTATATTTTCGATATATTTTCTTGTAACATTTTGTATTTGTGTGTGTTCTTGTGCTGCTTAGTGCTTATGTCATGGCAGTCGTCATGGTTCAAAATGTTTCACCTGGATAGCTGTCTCTGCTCAGTCCTCAGCCTGCATTGGGAAAGAGCATGAGCGCATTACAACCGCCCTATACCCCTAATAGTTTGAATACCGGTGTTGGACCCTTTCCTATAATACAATGACGTGCCCCTGCATACAAATTAGTTCTTTGGATGAAATAATCATAGTAAATTTGATTATTTGCATGGTTTACAACCAATCCTAACCGAATCTAACCTGTGGATAGTAAACTGATTTATGAATGTGATGTCTTTTTATTATTTAATTCTGATTTATTAATCATTTCCTATCATCCGCATGATTGTGGCTTTTCTGACAAATTACAAAATCTCAACCTTAATCCGTTTGTTTGTCAAACATTATATTCATCTTTTGCCTTTTGTACAATCCCAGACCCCAAAAGCAGGGAGGTGGTCCTCAACGCCTGCAAGGCAGTCGGCTCAATCAGCAACACCTCGTTCGACATCCGCTTCAACCCTGACATCTTTTCCCCCGGTACGTATCGTCCAGACAATCATCTTAATTTGGCATTTAAATGGTAAATATCACTCGGGTACGCCAGAAGTACTGTTGCTATTGACGGTAGCCAGCGCTAGGGCTGACTCTGTGGTGCTTTGCCAGGTGTCCGGTTCCCTGAGGAGAGCACAGACGACATCCAGAAACAGAAGCAGCTCCTTAAAGATGCCGCCGCCTTCCTGGTGTCTTGCCAGGTTCCCTCACTGGTAGGAGAAATGCAATCTCTCATACACACAACCAATACAAATACACCCAGTGAGGGAGTGGCCATTTCGTTGTGAATTTGCAACCTTTTGTTACTTTTTGTCATCCCCAGTAAGGGCTATTTACATGGAAAATGAAAGCGCCAAATTCAGTGCTTTTTTTTTTGATTTTCTTTTTTTTACATTGCAGCACAAGCAGGTCTTGTTTAATGATAAGATTGTCAGTAGCATTGATTGACAGCTGAAATAATGGATGTTAATGGTTTCATAGTATCTATATAGACTAACTATATATAATATGTATTATGAGTAATTAGTAGTGGTCCTAAAAAAACAAGACTACAAGTGTTGTGTATATACTAACTGCAAGCATACATATGCACACACACCTTAAACCTTGATGTATGTTGTATTTCCAGGTGAAAGATTGCCTGGACCACAGCGCCCTACCCATGGACGGGGCGACCCTGACAGAAGCGCTGCACCAGAGGGGCATCAATATCCGTTATCTAGGAACTGTTCTGGAGTTTGTGGACAAGACCCCCGCTAAAGCCCAGCTGGAGCACTTCTATGTAAGGGGTTCCTCTGGTCGGCCGTCCCACGTTGATTTGAATCCATTGTATAAAGAGGGTTTTAGCACGTTAACGTACAAACGCACTGAATATCTGACGGTAGCGCTCACCGCTTTTCTTCTCTTCTGTGTGTTTTAGAGAATAGGTATCAGTGAACTGATAACCAGGTGTGCAAAGCATTTCTTCAAGACTTATCTTCAGGTTCGTGCCATCGGCCCATTTGATGTTTTTGAAAGAAAGACCGTTCCGTTTTATAAGCAGTTTTACAGTTTTACGGGCCGGTGTAATCTTTACCCCTCTCCTCCCTCCAGGGTGTGGAGTTGTCCGCTCTCTCGGCCGCCGTCAGCCATTTCCTCAACTGCTTCCTGAGCTCCTTCCCTGATGCGGTAGCGCACCTGCCTCCCGACGAGCTGGTTTCGCGCCGCAAGAACCGCAAGCGCCGCAACAGGGTGCCCGGCGGTGGTGACAACACGGCGTGGGCTAGCCTGACGCCCCTCGAGCTGTGGAAGAACATCGCCTCGGAGGCCCAGAGCTACTATCATTTCACATTGCAGTGGTAAGAACTCAACGGTGCAAGCATCTCGCGCCATTGTTGTAGTCGGGGTGTCCGACTCCCAGTCGGGTGGGTCTGGGTTCGAATCCCAATGTTGTCCCGCCTGCTCATTCATGCAAATTATGTTTTTCATTCAGATGAGCCAAGTGTACGTCAATGCCATACATTGTGTGACCGTTGTTTTGAACACGTAATGAATACAGTGAAGGCGTGGATCAGGTGGTAGAGAAGCACGGCCTCCAGAAAATCACTCTGCTCAGAGAGATCTCCATCAAGACTGGCATCCAGGTAACATTCGTTCCCTGTACAGACAAATCCCTGCCTGCCCCCACCGTCTGCTTCTCCCCACTACCCGTTGTCTTTTTTTTAAATCTCTCAACGTAGATTCTGATCAAGGAGTACAACTTTGACAGCCGCCACAAACCTGCCTTCACAGAGGAGGACATCCTCAACATTTTCCCCGTCGTAAAGCACGTAAACCCCAAAGCCTCAGACGCCTTCCACTTCTTCCAGAGCGGACAGGCCAAGGTGCAGCAAGGCAAGTCCATCGATTTCTTTATCGACGCACTCGCACTGAATTAGAGCTAATTCACTTGTTGTTTTGCTTTGAGCTCCCCTGAGCAGGTTTTTTTTTTTACTTCAACATGTGCCTGCTTGTGAATATCCTCATCTTCCTGCAGGTTTTCTGAAAGAGGGCTGTGAGCTGATCAACGAGGCCCTCAACTTGTTCAACAACGTGTATGGAGCCATGCATGTGGAGATTTGTGCCTGCTTGCGCCTGCTGGCACGCCTTAACTACATCATGGGAGACCATCCAGAGGTAAGATCACAACATTTTGTGTCCATGTATATTTTTTGTGAATATGTATGTATGTATGTATCCGATTCATACAATGGCGTGTTTGTTGACTTTTACCGTTTTCAACCCGCAGGCTCTCAGCAACCAGCAGAAGGCAGTTCTGATGAGCGAGAGAGCACTGGGCATTGAACACCCCAACACCATTCAAGAATATGTACGATGTCATCCTTGGTTAACTTGACATATTTGTAGAAATATCTTATATTGATCCATTTTTATATGCCTCCTGCTTATTGGATGGTTTTGCTGTGTCTCTCTCCATCTCAGATGCACTTGGCCCTGTACTGTTTTGCCAATGGCCAGCTCTCCACTGCCCTGAAGCTCCTGTACCGCGCACGTTACCTCATGCTGATGGTGTGTGGGGAGGACCACCCAGAGATGGCTCTGCTTGACGTGAGTGCAACTCAGACAGTTATTTGTGTCACTCTTTGTCATTTGTCAGCTTTTAGTCTCCATTACTTGGTGTGGTCTTAACGACTGTATTGCTTTATTCTTTATCTGTACAAAATGCCCAATTATGCATCATGGTAGGCTGCAATATTAATGAGTTGTATGATATGTACAGCAGATGATGGCAGACAAACTCAAATCTGGGTGATTCTGGGGTGTTTCACTTTATTTCGCTCCATATTTGTTTTGACTATGTACTGATCATGTTGCTGGAGGCAGGGATCTGTAAGTGTGTAATTGGCAAACACAAACTCTGCCAGCAGTAGTAAACTGTAAAAAGATTGTCTGTAAAGGTTCCAAATCAACACTGTAGATTGGCCACTGTAGAAATACATTTATTAAAATCCCCTTCTGAAAGCTTCATCCACTCGCGGAGTTCTTCGGTAGAATATCTCCGTAACGAAACAGGAAACAAGGCGTAACTCCGCCCCTTGCAGTTTCTGGTTTCCGGCACAGGCTCTGTGTCGTCTCCCCCACCAGATGTTCTCCTATAACATAGTAGAACTGCTGGATCCGAGATTATTAAAATGCCAACTCAGTTTTCTTTGTCTATCATATTTCATCCTTTTTTTTATTTATTCCATCTTATATTGCACAAGAATATGTCCAATTGTCTATGGTTTTCATGTCGTTTAGCCCTAGAGCCTATTCGAGTCCGTAACAGCGTATAGTGTTGGTAGTCACTCCTGTTTTGAATGTGATCCTGGATCTCCTCCATAGAGCAACATTGGCTTGGTGCTGCATGGGGTGATGGAATACGACCTGTCCCTGAGGTTCCTGGAGAATGCCTTGACCCTCAACACAAAGTATCATGGTTCCCGCTCCCTCAAAGTGGCCCTCAGGTAGGCATGGCCATCAAAACATTTTAGTTTGGGGGTTTTTAATGTTAAAATTACCTGACCTTCATTATTCTAAACACGCGCTCCTTCTTATCCTTCAGCAATCATCTCGTCGCGAGGGTTTACGAGAGTAAGGCCGAGTTCCGCTCGGCGCTGCAGCACGAGAAGGAAGGCTACACCATTTACAAGAACCAGGTAAGGAGAGGCCATGCGACACTAGCTGTAGCGGACGCTCCCTCCCTATTGGGAGAAAATCCTGAAACCCCAGGATTGTTCTGTCGTTTCTCGCAGGTGGGCGAGGCTCACGAGAAGACCAAGGAGAGCTCCGAGTACCTCAAGTATCTCACCCAGCAGGCCGTGGCCCTGCAGAGGACCATGAACGAGATCTACAAGAATGGCTCCAACGCCAGCATCACGCCTCTCAAGGTGACCAATTAGGAATTGTGCAAGTCTGCACTGGGGAAAGGGGGGGGGGAATAAGGCAAGGTCTAATCATGTTGTTGTGGTGGTGGTGTCGTCTTTTGTTTTCCAGTTCACTGCTCCCAGCATGGCCAGCGTTCTGGAACAGCTCAATATCATCAATGGCATCATCTTCATCCCCCTCAGGTATGTTGACAGAAGACTTTCATTAACTCCTTTTTTATTTATTTTTGTTCCTAGAAAATGTTTGCTCAATTAACTTTTGATTCAGCTATTTTGGTCGCATCTCTAATCCCGTCCATCCCTTGCTAAGACTGCAGCAATGCTCTGTGTTGAATTCCCCTTCTAGCCAAAAAGACCTGGAAACCCTGAAGGCTGAGGTCCAGAGACGGCAGCAGCTGCAGGAGTCAGGAAAGTTGGAGGAGCAGACAGCGGACAGCCCTCTGGAACTGGATGACAAGATTCCCATTGATTAATGTTGGAAAGCCCAAAGCAAAGCTGCTTTCTGCTGGTTTGGGAGGCCGTAATGCTACAGCAATGTAATTGAGCCTGAGGACCCAAGAACTGAGCAGTCCAAATCAATATTGAAAATAAATGGGGAGGGTGAAGTGGGTCTGGGGCAGTGGAGAAATTATCTGTATAAATTCTGTGTAAAGTTTAAAGAAGGTAGGATGGGCAATACAGACAATGCAATTCCTACAAGGTAGGAAGGAACGGGAAATTTAATTAAAAAATAATTATATGTAGAATTAATGTAATCTTGTGCAATCTGAATACCCTCCTTGGCCCAAAAAAAGGTGATGAATCGGCAGAACAAAGGTCATTCAACTATCTGCTGCTTGCTGTGTTTCTGTGTGTGTGTGTATCTGCGTGTGTGTGCGCATGTCTATGTGCGTGCCGCAAAGAGAATGTGGCCAGAGAGGGAGACCAAGGACGACCATCACATTGTATACCAGAGCCTTATCCACTGTACCATACCCCCAAATACTCCTCCATCTTGGCTCTTTCACATCCCATTACCCTGTAAACCCAAGACCACACTTTAACAGCCGTTCATTCCTGAATATGCTCAAAACACTGTGGCCATCCCCAATGGTGCTGCAGAACCCACAGCACCCGTCCCGTCCTTAGATCTCAGGGGTAAAGTCTACTGTGCACTGAGACCAGAAACGGTTGATACATTTTAGATTTATCTTGCGGGGCTTTGGAACGTAAACTCCCTTCTCCTGTTAGTCTCCGGACGATTTTTCCGCCATTATTTAGACCTTGTTGAATATATTGGTTTTGTAGTTCTGTGATTTCTCACCGGCTAAATACTCGGCACTTAGCTTTTGTCTTTTCATCCAAGCTGGTTGGCTTCGGTATCCTAAGGTCCCTTTTTCTTGACAGACACATGGTGTAATTCATTTTCTCAATAGGTTAAATGAATTGGGGGTTGTTTTTTTTGTATAGGTTGAACACATATTGGTTAATTTGGTAATATGGCTGTTTTCTAGAAAATATGAGTGAAAGATGTGTAAATCTTTAATAGATTTAGAAAGTTACTAAAACTGTCAACAGAAACTCAAATTTGAAAACGTCCATTGTAGGCCAGAACAGTAAATGTCTATCTATGTCCTTGCTATATTCAATCTTATATTTTTCCACCTTGATAATTTGTGCATGTATGTTTGTATGTGTGACTCTTTGTGTGTCTATGTTTGGTCCAATTTCTTGGCAAGGAGATTGGGATATTTGCTGCTGAAAAGCCTGGTTATGCATCAAGTGAGCCATGACTATCCAAACATTTTATTTTTTATACCACTGATGGAAAATGTAAATGGAAGTCTTGGCTGTGCATATGAAAACAATTGGCTATGAAATTGAAACAAACTTTTTTCCGCTGTCTAACTCCCAACAGATTGCAAAATGACACATGCCAGCTTCTTATTAATATGCAGTATCTCGCTCACAATTTTGTGATGTTTAAATGTGAACACATGCACAACGCCACAAAAAGTGAGTTAAGAAGGGCTGCTTTAATGTAATGTACCAAAAAAATGGATGGGTTTGTATGCGCTTGTATACATGCAATGTGATCCCCTGCTGTGGATTTTTGTTCTAAACCCTGTTGTCTACATGTGTGATTAAAGCAATAGAGACGGTGCTGAACATTATTGTTTTAGAGGTGCAGCTTTTAATTCTGTGCTCTACAATGTGAACTCCTGTACTAGTTTCATTTCTTTCCAACAAGTAAGCCGTGAGGAACTTTTAAAGGGCTTATTCGTTTGGGGAGTGAAGTTACTACAGTAATTTCCTAGATAATTATGCTTCTGAAACATTTGTGCATTAATAACTACAAATTGTGCCTATTTATGTTTAGAATGAAACATGTTTGGTAATTGGTGGAACCATTTGCCATTTTAATGGTGGCAAAGAGCTGTTTTCATGGTTTAATGTGTCCTTTTGTGGTTGGATTTATTTTTTGTTTACCCCTTACACTTCTTAAATATCTCGAAGTACAGTGTGTTTAATCAATGTATCATATATTACATTGACTTTCTCTCCCAGATTGTGTATTAAGGTTCGCATAGCCACCATACCACTAATCGCCATTAGGTGGCGCACTTGAGCTGTGCCTCGTTGTGTGTTATTGTCCAGTATGGCAGGTGGCCGTTCAGCGTGCAAACTGAAGCACATTTTTCAAAAATGTAGGGATGTTTTTATAGTCCTAAATCCCAAAGACTGCTACCTGTTGAACATGCTTCGTGGGGACTGTGGTCAATTATAACTATAAAATTACGACTTTTAGGGTGATTTTTGGATTCGTAGTGGAGACTAAAAGTTACAACTATGTTGGAAGTGTGTCCACATATTTCCTGAGCAGATTGGAAAATGATTTAATATCATTAGATGTTGCACTACCGTTTCAGTTTCAAATATAGCAGAATAATTACTCTTATGTTTACGGTAGAGTAAAAAGTTAAATTAATTGGTTCATGTTTTTTTTGTATCTTTGCATTGTTAAAACGTTCAATATCCCAAATGATTGACATGGAAATGTTGGGATTTTGCTGATTGTAAAGTAATTCAATTTACTACTCAAAGCGATTGTAGCTAAATATTTTGTGTCTTTAAGGCTCTCAACATGGTTTCTTCTTGTCCTCATTGCATGGGATGGCCCCTTCAGAATACATGTTAAACACTAGTAAAACACTAGTGTTGTGTGGATATGGCCCTCAGAACAACGCTTTCTTGCATGGTGTCTCACCTGTTGAGACTCCTTCATTCATCCATGAGACCTCGACACATCCACCATAAGCAAAGTGTAAACCCTGTTTTTCCCTGTAACATATGTCTGCTCTTCACGAAATAATTATTTTTCATCTGGGTATGCTTTTCTATTAAAAACGAATAAAGAAATTCTAGTTCATGACATTTTCCCCACGTTTATCACGTTGTCATTTGATTAACGTCATTACACCACTGACATAAAGAAGTGATCACTCAAAAGATTTTTCTTTCGAGTTTGTTTTCAAGTGATCCAAAACGGGCCACTTGCGTCGATACCGGGACTAGTCGTGATCACGGTGATCCATTACCGTAATAATCCCACCATTGAACAACAACGTGAATTTATTAAAACAAGAAACGACAAAAAAGTAGCCGCGGCGGCTATCAAGGGCGTGCGCGCCCCCGGTGTGTTTGTGAACGCGAGCTGCTGCGCGTGCCCGCGTGTGAAGGCGACTGCGGGAGGAAAAACAAGCAGCAGCGAGGACGACCGCATCGCTCCCTCACATCCACAAAGACGTCCTCACGCCCCGGCGGGTTATGTTCAGCATATCGGAGGCAGCTAAGGATATCGGCGAAGAATACTAGGGTGAGTAGTTGTGACGGGTTGGTTTTTTTGTGTAAAAAGCTGACGACCATCGCAGAAATCGAGGTGGGGAACATGACGATGTGGTTGTAATTTTTTTTTGCGCCTCCTTTTTATGTCTCAAAATGGCGGACAGGCCGCTCGGAAGCAGCAGGTAGCAGCGGCAGCGATATCTGTGAAGTTTTTCTCCTCTGTACGAAACGACGAGACGCGAACCAATCTCAACACGCACATACATTGTTGTGAGGGAGTGTCACGTTAACGTCTGAGCTAACGTGCTAACTTGTGTCGGGCTTGCGTTGCTGCGGACGGGCTGACGGTCACTTGGTTACGCTAGCCTGCTAACGCTAGCCCGCTAATGTTAGCCTGCTAGCACTAGCGGGGCAGAGCCCGCCGTGTCCACCCCGCCACCGCCACACTCCCTGATCACATCACCACTTCTTCGTTTTGCACCACAACACGTCTGAGGTCGGACTATTTTAACATTATGTGTTGCATATTGCATATTTGTGTTGGTTGTGTTGGTTTCGTCTTGTCAATGTTGTCCATTCTTGCAAGTAACGTTTAAACGGGGAATCTAGGTCATGTTCCCCATTTGGGCCATTAGTTACATTCTCGTACAGCTGGTTTTAATACTATGTTTTTAATGGTATTACTGCCCTGTATTGCCACCGAGTAGCGTCCCCGATGCTCGCAATGCTTGGTGGAAAATGCTGCCATTAGCTGTCCCATTAGTTTTTTTGGGGAGAAGGTTTTGCGTCCAACGCCATGGGCAAAGTAGCACATTTTGTACAGTCGTCTGGCTTTGACAGACAGGTGTCAAAAGCGATCTTCTCTCCACTGCCGCTCGCCCAGGTTGTCACCGTGATCGCGGATGGTGTTCAGAGTGTGGCCCATCCAGAAGCACTGTCATCACGACTGCGACTCGGTGGGTTTGTTGATACGGCATATGATCAGGGTGGAGTAGCTGTTGCATCGGAGTCGATTACTTTTAAAGGGATTGTGTGAATCTGATGCAGTACTTCACATTACAGTTGTGCGTGTCCACTGTTCACGCTGTGATACGTCAACACCATGTATTTATGTATTCATTTATTTAGGGAGAAACACGAGTAAGCCGTCCTCTACGTCCTTATTGGGAACACGATGACAATGTAGATATTATTTCGAGATCTATTCGGGTTTGTCTATTGCCCGGTTGTCGTTTACTTGACTTTTCCTGGTCGATGGATTTTACTGGTTGCATTATAACTGGATTCAGTTGAACCAAACGGACGCATTACCCCGTCGACGCCTACTTTTAGATTTGATGATGTTTGGTTGTGAATGTACTGGGTTTTATGAAGTGTATTTTTAGATTTGGTGCTTCAAATACAAGCATTCAAATAAAAGAAGCAGAATCATTTTGTTATAATGATTCATTTGTAGCAAATTAAACAGTTAATCAAAATGTTCTAGGAAGAGTCAGATGGTTAGAGGTAATGGACACAATTGTGCTAGACTAATGTCTGCTTGAAATGATTTAGATAGAGTTGCTAATGTACCATGATCATGTGATTTATAACCAATGAGTGTGATAAAAGCATTGTCAAGTCTTTTGAGGGACACAAAACATTCAAAAATGGCCTATTGTTGAGCAGCAACATTTCAGCAGAAATGTTGAGCTTTAAATTTTGCTGTGTTGCTCTTCAGTTTCATATTGATCCTTTGTATACTGTTTCACATCATGAATGACTGCAGGTTACTGATTTAATTCCCAGAAATGACACATTTTGTTTGGGTGTATTACAAGTGGGCGTGTACACAACCCTTCAGTTAACCTATCCAGAGTAGCTGAAGAGGCCCCATGCAGCAACTATTGTGATACGTCAGCCACTGACATGACATTCCCCAGATATTTGAAACATGGTTTCTCTGTATGACCCAAATTCCACGTGAGTAGATCCATATTGAGATATTAGGCCTACAACCTGCTGCTCCATATCGAGTTCCCATGAATAAATAATGTAGATTCTTAAAATGAGGTGGAAGATTCTTGTAATGGTAATAATCTAGAATAATCAAACATATGTGTAACACAAACACAATTCACGTTGAGAATAGTCAATACATTAGTGTATTGACTATTGACACTTTAACTCAGAATCATTTTTATTAAGGTAAATAACAAATTATTTAATATAAATACGCCTTAGAAGAATTAGCTTCATTGCACACTTAGAATAGCAACAAAAGAGGAAAGATTCATACCTTTTGTTGGACAACGGACACATTTGTAGTTTGAGCACACACTTTTCTTCAAGACAAGACCACACATTCTGCAGGGTTATTATAATGACCCTGCATTATATTGATTGTGCAAACATAACGCACACTTCTGCATCCACAAATAACTGGGGATATTGGTAGATACTTACACTTGGTTATTTAGGAAAAAGCACTCTAGGCACTACTTTGATTGCCAAGACAGAAGTTGTCATCTACAAAAGGGTCAGCAATTTTTCTACCAATTATTGTAGTGTATTGAGTTATTTGAAACCATCACATCATTGGTAGGTAGAATGATATGATTTTTCATCAATCAATACATATACCATCCAAATATACTCTCAATATATACCAATAATTTTGAGGTCCAGTACTATCACCCAATCCTGTACTTGTGTGACATATGGGCTGTACTTTGGTAATGATGGCCAGGGACCCTTGTTACCCATCGTCCAGACTGTCTTTTGCAACATGACCAGATGATGACGAAATGGTACAGTGGCTAGCCTATATCCAGGGATGACTTGTCAGGTCTTCTCCTGATACATCCTAGTGTCAAGTCCACTGTCGATAATCAAACACCGCTGTTTGCTTTACTAACTCCAACAGACTCCCCTCTCACTGTCACTCGTCATGTGAGATTAACTCTGCTCAGACTATTTGAATGTACACGAAGAACACGGACATGGGGCAGATAATGTATATAGTTTTTGCATGCAGAAGTCAAATAAATGTAAAACATGTTTACCTTGGGCCATTCTTCTGTGTCGACCGTATGCACCTAGCTGACACAAAGACTGCAGTGAATGTTTTTTGGCAGATTCTAGGGTGTTCCCTTCCCATACTTGAGACTAGCTTTTGAGATCTAACAGTGTCATTGGGTCAACTGCAGCACTATTGGTTTTTACTTACTGCTATTCTTGGCTGATGATTAATTATCATTTGACTTGAGTGATGTTGTATCATCATGAAACATGATAATGATACTGTGTTGTAAGAGATTTGCCTCATGATGTAGCCTGTCTGAAATATGATTGTATTATATTAAAAGATGCACTTTGTTTGAGTCTGACATAATGATGACCCTTTTCAATGTGATGACCTCACTCACTTACTGAGAATGAGTGAGTACTTTTTGAAATCATAAACATGATATTGGTATTGTGCCTATAAGGTCAATAAAACATTTTATGTCAGAGCTCATCAAATCATTACAGGCCGTGGGAGAAGTGATGGTGACTCATAAGATTACTGGTACCAAAATACTTTTACTTTTGCAATTCATGGGTTGGTATTTTAATGGTGTCCAAAAGAACATTGTTCTAATAGTTCTGGTAACGTTATTGGAAAATGTCATTGACTGGCTTAGTACCAGTATTGAGATGCCAGTTCAAACATTTAATTCATATAATTTTAGCGAAGTTGCCATATTCCACATGTCACTCCCCCGTGTACAGTAGTAACGGGGCATAACTTAACTGTGGCGGTCATATTATGTACCATTGAACTCATTCATTATCATTATTTTTCTTTTAAAATCACAAAACAATACAAGCACACATGGCACCTTTCCCACTGGTTTGAATAAAACTTTCCAAGTGAAATTCTGTAATGGGTAGAAAAGAGTAGAATGGAAGTAGGTGGGCTGTGTAAAACATTGAATTGATGGAAGATCCCTTCTGTTGATTTGATGTTGTATTAAGTCTGGCTGGACTTAGTGGACTAATGTATAGTTATAACTGACTTCTTTTCTCTCTTCTCTCCTTAGATGCAGTGTAGGTCCAGCTAGTGACTGGTCTGCAGGCTCTCCGTTCGTCTTGTCCCTTGCATCACCAGGTTGGGAAGGCAGATTCCCAGACCCCTCTCCAAGGCTTAACGTTTTAACTGGACCTAACCGACGGCCTGCTATAGGAGTGCAAGAGCACCTCTTCACGCGTGTTGTTCGGACCAGCACCGCTCATCTCCTGACGGAGGAGGTCGGAGCAGCTGTACACCTGTGCCCGCCCATCTAGAACCCTCATCCCCTGTCCACCCCGACCAGCCACACCATGGTGCTCTCGCAAAGGCAACGCGATGAATTGTAAGTTTCTAAACCAATGCATCAGTGCATTTTCTTAAGGCCTCAAATAATATAAAAGATTTCTGCTGAGCTTTAGGTTGTAATATTTTAAAATAGTCTTTCCACTGGCATTTGCCTGTGTTGTTACTTTGGTCGTGAATGCTGTAGCCTACCATTGGTCATTTTGGACCCGTGATGGCAGTGCTTTATCATTTTGTACATAGGAGGCCATGATTAGATTAGATTCAACTTTATTGTCATTGCACAAAGTACAAATACTGGGACAACGAAATGCAGTTGGCATCTAACCAGAAGTGCAAATAGCAGTCAAGTGCAAAAAGAATTGTATATACAAATGTGGTGAGATAAATATGAAAAACAGTATAAATATGAAATAAACAGGAGGGCTATATATGAAGATGCTACATATATACAGAATTAATTCACGTTTATGATGGAATTCTTTTTAT
Organism: Melanonus zugmayeri; assembly: GCA_900302345.1. NCBI lineage: Eukaryota > Metazoa > Chordata > Actinopteri > Gadiformes > Melanonidae > Melanonus > Melanonus zugmayeri. The sequence goes on along the minus strand of OMKN01037717.1, from coordinate 16,563 downwards.
GTGGGAAATTTGAACAGCACACCCAATCCCATTCATCTTGGCAATAATCAAGCTTTATGTTAATGTCAATGACCATTTCAGTAATATGTTTTAGACTGCAAATGCAGAGGAATCTGACACTCGACTAGGAGTCAACATCGGGGTTAATGAAAATGCAAATATTTGTTTGCGATACGAATTGCTCTGTAGATGCAAGTAAGGCACCCAGCTTTGAGTACCACTTAGAAAGTATTAAGACTAGCTGATGGAATGTCAGGATTAAATGTAAAATACACCAAGCCTTTTTTGTGCATATTAACTTGTGGGTTAGTCTATATTGATTGTCTAAAGTAAAATTTCAAGAGGATGTGTGATGAGGAGTACTTGGTCTTTGACATTTCAAAATAATAGAAAAGCATTGGTATCAATACTAGTTGATACCAATGCAAACAGCAGTAGGTTGTTTGCAGTATTTAATTTCCTAGAACAACAAAGCCCCAAGCGCTGAATTAATACTCCTGTGCTAATGTGCAAAGCAGAGCTTTTGAATACAGGATTGCTCTGTTGGCTCCAACAATTGATACCCTAATAGAGCTTTTACGTGAGGCAACAGAACCTACTGTCATTATCCTCCTCAAACCAGACTGTTGGTGGAATACATGCAACTATTTCAATGTTAAAATATCTTCCAATTTTCATTAGTACCCCTCACAGTGGATCTCTTGGGGTTCTTAGAGGACCTGACTATATCAGTCCACCTCCCATCTACCCACCCCACAAATATTCTAAATGTGTTGGTAGGATGGTAGGGAATGCATGATTATATTTGCATCATCAGCAGGTTTGAAGTACATGTCCATGGGTATCCTCTGGTGTTTCTAATATTCCTTTTAACATCTTTCCGTAGGCACTGCAGTACTGTCATACTTGTAAAGCATTGTCCTTATATGCTTCATATTGAGCAGGGGAAAAACCCTAGCCCTACCTAATCTCCTAACTCTGTAATTAACCCCTGAGGCTAGGATAAAATAGTTACCAGCCTCCAGTCAGAGTGTAGGAGAAAGGGAAAGGTGGAGGTGTTTGAAAATGTGATTTTACTTCCTGTTGACTCTTGCCGATGCCGTTGAGAAATGCAGTTTCTTTGACATGATGGCACTTGTCTTGTCAACAATGTCTTGTCAGATTGGTTTCATAGATTTGGGCCGTTGGTATGGCAAGTTCTGCTGGAATGCTAACGCCTGTGTGCTCCCTGTCAAACAAGCTTCTCGTTTCTTTTTGTTGCATAATGTTCTGGCCCAGTGGTATACAGGAAACCAGTGTAAGACCAGCACACCATGTGAGCCATGATCAGGAATTTATTGCATTCCATTCATTGGGGCTGTGTATTCGTGCTATCACCATCAGCCTCTGGCCTTGTTCAGACATTGCATTAAAATGGATCTAGGGTTATTTTGATCTGGGCAGTTTTAAATCAAAAAGTTGACTAGGGATGCGTCATATCTGTGCAATTAAGTAGTAGATCTTACCAGTATGATTAATCAACCATATCGGATATTAAAGAGAAGTGACTTATTTCAGATGTAAGGAGCAGATATGTCAACACCTTCATTCTCATGACGCCAAACTAGTGGTCTCGGTCAACACTGTCCTGTAGAAATAGGAGGTGCATCCCACGTGTAAACACAGCCAATACTTGTTAGTATTTGTTTAAGTGATTCAATACAAATACTATATACAATACTACTACTAAGAGACAATACTAATTTAGAATTTTGATTGTTGTCAACAGAGCCATCACATACAGATCCTTCATACATTTAGGGCCACTAATAAAATTGAAATGAATACAGGGAGCAGGTTTGTAAGCGTCTCTAACAAGTTGAACCTTGTTGGATAAACTTGCTGTTCTGAATAGAGCAGTCTTGTCTCCTATAACGGTCCCATCAGCACTATAGTCAGATGCCGTGATTGCGCAGCATCTTCAAAACAAGTCTTATTTTTATGAGCGTCTAATGAAAAGCACGCCTCTGTTCCTTTTCAGGGTCAGGGGACTCTCCTCCTCTGCAGGCATATTATAAAAATAGACCCAGAACACAAACCAGGCCCTGCCTGTGGACACCCATGTGCAGTTGGCCTTTGCTGTAGACATTTTCTGTCTTCAGATAAAACGCGGCCCATGTAACGTCTGCTTTTCATGGTCCTCTGACTGTGAATGTGATGACGTAACACAATGAATGCTAGACCATGTGTTGGTAAGAAGTCATTGAGGTGGCCATTTGTAACGTTCAAGGAATCCTATTGTGGACAAAGTGGATTGGCTGAGCAAGCAAACCTCCCATTCCGTGTCCCAGACAATAGCCCCGTTTACACTGCCGTTTCGTTGAGAGAATCTTGCGGCAATATGCCAGCTCGCCTTCGGTGTAAAAGGTACAAAGCCGGAATGGGCGGTCCGAGTTGTTGCGGCAGTATGCCAGGAAGGGAGGTAGTCAAAGTGCCGTGAAATTGCCGGCTTCTGTCCCTTTTACACAGAAACCGGCATTCTTCAACGGCGTCGGCCACGTCCTGACTGAATGCGATGCGAGCGCCAGCGACAAAATCTGTTTGATTGCTTTGTTTTCTATTGAATGTCCTGACCGGCCGCCAGTGAAACTTAGTTTAGTTCATGGCAACAGAATTGCTTATTTAACGGATTCAGTGCAGACAGAGAGCGTCCGATGTGACGCGATGCAGCGCGATAGTCGGCCGCGTCGCTCACGCCACGCCTCTGATTCCGGAAAGCCGGCATGCTGTGTAAACGCACTCACGGTTGTGGCAATATCCCAGCTTCATGGTTCAGTGTAAAAGGAAACAAAAAAAAGCAAAGCTGGCAATATGCCCGGATCTCTGTGTAAAAAGGGCTAATGAAAAGTGTTCTTTTTTTTAATGTATTTATTATGCTGCTTTTATTCTAATCTTTTTTTTGTTTTCTACATATGTTGTCGATTTGAGTCCTGTTTGGAGCTCCTATTGTATTGTTAATTAATGTATTTAGCCTCAATGAATAGAAAAGTAACCCTAGCTTGGACCAAGAGTGGTGCATGGGTGTGGCTGGTTTGAATTGGGAGACGTATAGACACACTTCACTGTGGAGTGTTTCCCAGTCTCACCATAGCTACGGTGTATTGAGTGCAGCCGGATATATCAGCAGGGGGTCCAATCAGCAGTATGGATCAAATCTTGCCTCCTGCCTGATAGACAGATGGCAGCACATGGTTTCATTGTTGTCCTGGGACCATCATCTCTTCCGAACAATTCCCAGTACACGCGCAAGGCGTTGATTTAAATGTGAGAAGTAATTCTGTGTTTGTATATGATGGCTCTTGGCTTGGTGGAGAGCTGCTGCCTGATTTGTATGTGTTGTCATTGATTTTCTTCAAAAACCATGGCATTTTCTTAGATTTGGACATTATTATTTCATTATATATATTCTTTTTTCATAAAACAAACAAAAGAAATTAAGCATTTAATTCGGCTACCATTTATTTGAAGTAAACATTTCCGTTTAATGTACCACTCTAATAATTTGCATTTTAGAGATATGTAGTGTGTTCTACGGGTACTCTGATGTAATGAGCTTATATCAAACCCACAGACACTGCTATGCACCAAAGAAGGCCTCCATAGTCTAGTACTTTGTGTTCTGCCTTCTAGCTATGAGAAATCAATGAATGCTATGTTGTTGTCTTGACGATTAACTCTGGTCTTGAACTTATTTTAGTTTCATAAGCAAAGAAGTGACACGGTTATAACACTTCTGCAGTCTGTTGGACTCCAGTGACATGCCTACATTGAGGCACTTGTTTTGAGCCTTGTGACTATTTCCTGTCACTCGCATTGGAAGAATGGAGGAACGGCTCATTCATTTAGTTTATTTAACCGATTCAGTTAAAGGACAGAGAGCATCCGATGTGACGCGATAGTCAAACGCTCGGTGTCCTGATGAATGCGTCCGACTCAGTGATGACGCAAGCGTGCTCGGGGCCTCAAAGGCTCGGCGCAATGTGAGCCCAGGCCAGCGAGGGGGGAGTGGAGAGGAGGGACAATCGTGCTTCAGCACGGTACAAGGCAACCTGGCCCAGTCCCTAAGACGCTTTTTAGGAAATAATCGCTTGAAGCACGTTTCTAATGCGGATTAATTTTCCCTTTCATTTCCTTTCCCTTGGTAAAAATGATTTAGCATGCCAGGGTGGGAAATGACTACAGGCACACTTGGGTGGACATTTAGAGCCACAGATTAGACCTGTTCAGATATATGCCAGGTGGATTCTTTTGTCCAAAGGTCTTACAATACCATGAGTGCATACATTATTGGCATGGGTTGTGGAAATCCTACCCCCAGAGTTTTAATGCAACACTACCAATTGACCTACAGAGGACCGTGAAGTAATCTATTGTATTCCTTTGTAAATTACTCACATTCCAGTCTAGTTTTTGATTGACCGTAGTGTCTTTAGCGTGTGCAGGGATAATACAAGTGGTCTGTAGCTCTTGGTGTTCGTTCAACATAAAATGGTCTATTGTTGCCTAGACTAGTCGGTGGATCCCAGAACCACCCAATTTAACTGATATATAGACTTTTAATCAGCATATGTTGTATGTATCATATATTGTAGTCATGTTTCAATAACATTTTAAATTGAAATGCAACATAAATTGAACAAACTAGTGACAGGAGGCAGTATAATTTGTTGTACTTGGTTATCAACATGTAGGCCTATTGCTCTGTCTATTAGATGGCTGTATGGCTGCTATACAGCAGGTGTCTAAAACATAATGCAGATACAGTTCACATAGTTTGATGTTTGTTACACTTTTGCATTACTTGTCTTTTTCTTCTGTGTGTGTGTGTGTGTGTGTGAAAGTGATGTCAGTGTTGGCTGGCTGGCTAGTGCTCTCAGTTCATTTGTCGTTCATGTTCATGCTCCTTAGCAGATGAGCTCACTCCCTTTTTATACCATGATTCTCTTCAGTTAAGTGTTTGTCACCATGAGACAGTAGCTCTCCATTTCGTTCTGCTTGACTGCACTATTCTGCAGTGTGCGCAGTACAGTGTTTTAACCCTGGTGGCCGTTACGTCAGGCATTAAATACATTGGATTACCCTTGGCTTTTAAGAATATATTGGTTCAATTATGTAATAAGCAGGTAATAAGTTGGCAGTCTTATTGCTTATCTTTTTTCCTTATAGCAAAATGTTTCCTTTTGACCACATTGACGCAGGCCAGGTTTAAAAAAATAACAATATATGCTCCGAGTGATACAATCTATTGTTGCTTCATCTTGCCCATCCTCACTGCCTCACCCTGCTTCTCCTCTCTATCTCCCCATCACGTCATCGAGCTGTGGTTTCCTTGTAGCCATGGATACCGCTAGGTTTGCTTGTCTGCCTTTTGTTGGTCCTTCATTCACCTATTTCTATGTGGAAGCGCATGAACATGATGTCATGATGTGTTTGTTTTGATTTGCACCTCGTCTTTCATTGTTCTCAATGTATTTTAAAGTGTAGTGGGAAAAAAAGTGGAGATGAGAATGTGTTATTTTCTAGCATTTACAATTTTCTCATGAATATACTTCCCAAATCCATTGAAACGGTCTGCTGTGATTATCCTATGAAAATGTACTTGCAACTAACTGCTGCTTATCCTTCAACATGTAACATCGGCAAAACGACATGATATGAGTTAGCCTTTTTATAGAAACACATGGCTGAATCCCATTTATTCCATATTAACGAGAAAAACACTTGGAGTTAGGCATAAATAAATGCTAAACAAGTTCGCCTGACAAGGAGTCAAGGAGTTGGATGACTCTCTAAATAGATGTCTCCTTTGTACATGTCACTCATATGGTAGGTGTATGCCGGCTACCCGAGAAGGCTAAAAAGTTGTCATACATTTTGAGCCTCAAACATTGACATGTATTTTATGTCTCACCGGGGATGCCCTACCATTCGTTGCATACACGCGTGTCTTATTTGAGGTTTTTGACAATTGGGACACATTGCTCTAGCAACGTGGGGTTTGATTGACGCAGTGGGAAAAATGCATTGCATTAATAGGGCTGCCGCAATTCGTCAACGTCTTCGATGACGGCACCTGAAAAGAAAGCGTGCGGGTGCTATTCTGGAAGGTGGACTGCCAGAAAAAGGCAAAAACAGTGGGCCGATCACACAGAGCGTTTTTAAAAATGTGCCATTTTACCATTGTTTTCCTGTGGTACAGCGCCTCTGTGCCGAGCTGCTTTCTTTTGATGCACCTTGCGTTTTTTGACCGTGGATAAAAGTTAAAATATTTCAACTTTGGGCTTATTGTACGTTGATTAATGGTGTGTGTGCCTTGGGCTTATTGGGATGTATACCTCATCTAATTATTATTTCTGCCATTATGCAAGTATGTTTTTGTATAGGGAATGTCATATATGTAACATTTAAATAATTGTGATCAATATTAAAGGTTTAAGTTAAAGGAACATGGGGATTATTACTATATATAATAATGACGCATTTGTTTTTCTCCTTTCTTTATCTCTTGCTCTTAGGCAAAGAAAAACAACCTATTCAATTAACCTATAAAATAATCAATGGATTAATCGATAGAAAAATAATTGTTAGTGGCAGCCCTAATTAATAATACTAACCCAGGTACCCTTGACATGTACTGTCCACATTGAGTAAAAATATCTAAATCTGACTATTTATGGTTGATGCTTTTTTTCCCATACGGTGGTGAAGCATGCTCCTTATAGTATAGCTTTTTGCCATCGTCTTGTCTTGCCAAGACTGCAAATTGGCACCCTATCTTGGCTGTCATCTCACACTGTTGAAGGACACAAACATCAGCACTTCACAAAGCTTTCCTCACTCCCCACATTCCCACCTCATTATTATACACTTCCATAAATATTCTGCACCTCACACATCTCCTTTTGCATTCCTACCCCCCCCCCCCCCCCC
>OMKN01037679.1:7032-21659 GCA_900302345.1 Melanonus zugmayeri | reverse complement strand
AAGGAATATATATATATATATATATATATATATATAATATAATATGCAATAAGTGACATAAAGCATATGGATATAGGGTGTATAGTATAGTAGGTTTGCAATTAAAAAGCCTTTAATGATTTGAATGATGGTTTCAAATGAGAGAGTTATTGTTATTTATTGAACTTCATATGTTCATGTTAATCATGTAACCGGTAGTGGTCAGGCTTGCCCTGATGCTCGCGAAGTAGACCTACTTTAACAGCTCTTCCCACGAAAAAGGCGGCTAATTGTGTTTTCTTCGGTGCTTCGGTGAACTTGAGCTCATTAGACACTGTTACACTAAAACTAGACATGTATTATTACTATAGGTCCGCATGCATATACCTAATAGTAGCCTATAGAATAGATTCAGTGCTCTGAAATACAAGTTGGGAACAATTTATCTTTCTTTTAAAAATACTAGAACCTCAACAACATTGCAGAACATAATAGAGGGGATCTGTCTTGAAATTTGATTTTGATTAAGTATCATCGGTCAACAAATCGTCAAACATTTCCCAGCCTGTATAAATAAGTTGGTCCACTACAGTGTGTTGGAATGTGCTTCATAACACTGATTTGTATTTGCCCAATGAGAAACCTCTCGTTCAACATACGTGAGGGGGCTCTCATCCAATCACGCGGCGGGATTCGCTTTACGGGGCGGGGCTTCGATTTACGGGGCGGGGCTTCCTCAGAGAGCCTTTCAACTGTGAGCACGCGGGGCTCGCGCTGCACACAGGACCGAAATGGCGGAGACCACAGACAGGATGGAGGTAAGCAAAGAATCATTGAAGAAACGCGGCGGCGGAAAAAAATGCGTTCGAGCGATTGTATCTACGCCAACCTTTACACGCGCGTTTCTGTCCGTCGCCCTGATCTGGGGGTAAAATGTAATCTTTTTGTAGTCGATCGGAGCTTCATTATACGCACTTTCAAACGAAGCATCCATTTTACTTACCATCAGCTATGCTATTTTCCGATGTCGTGATCCGGTTGCCATCACGTGTCTAGTAACGAAACTGGAAATGTTTATCCTCATATAAAGTTATTTTTTAAATGTGGTCGACGAGAGAAACGACATTAATCGTTGATGCGACGCCGGCGTGGAGATGAGCTTGTCTGGTGTGAGACCGCATGGGGGCTAACGCTAGCTAGTAGCCGCTCCGCCTTTGAATGCTGCCTCATGCTCATGCTAACGTTTCAAACATGGGGCTAACCCCCTGGTACGAAGAAGGCCTGAACCTCAACTTTAATTTTCGAGCTTCATTCAAATGATTCAATTATATAAAACGCGGGTTCGGGTGAAGACGGGCGCTTCAACCATGTGCTCGTGTCAAGGGGAAGGGGGTACATTCGGTCATTCATTCAATGGGGTTCAGTAGGCCTGGCCTTTAACCACTACATTCATACACACGGTGAACTGGGTTGATAGTCGCATCATTTATTTAACATTATAACATAAAACAAATACAATGAAATGGGCTTTGGTCGTGACTTTGTCTCTCTTTCGGGGAGGTTTCTCAGGGGGAGGGTTCTGCGAAGCCTGCAGCCGAAGACATGACTTCAAAGGACTACTACTTCGACTCCTATGCCCACTTCGGTATCCACGAGGTAAGCCAAGCTGTAGAGAAACTTTTCGACCTCATTTACATCTCAATTGTAGTGTATTCTGGCCTGTTTTTGTTCATCGCCGTTTTCTTCACGGTTGTTGCAGGAGATGCTGAAGGACGAGGTGCGCACCCTCACCTACCGCAACTCCATGTTCCACAACAAACATCTCTTCAAGGATAAAGTGGTGCTGGACGTTGGCAGCGGGACTGGCATCCTCTGTATGTTTGCTGCCAAGGCTGGAGCCAAGAAAGTAATTGGGGTAGGTGATCGGTTCCTGAACTTTAAACCGCAGAAGTCTGGTTTTGGACTATCCCTCAAGCACAGCTAGTCCTCTCATCCTGACTTTGACCCATGATGCTCTAGTCACATGTTAATTTCCCTGGATGCTCTGTACACAGACACACTCTTGTACATTGGTATGAATGGCTACTTAACTTTACTTCTTATGGTGTCATTTATAGATCGAGTGTAGCAGCATCTCCGACTACGCAGTAAAAATTGTCAAGGCAAACAAGCTTGATAACAGTGAGTATACGACCACATATTCAAATAGTTTGGATTCTCTTGTCTACTCCCGTTATCATGCCTATTCATTATTCCAACTGTCTTTCAGTCGTGACGATCATCAAAGGGAAGGTGGAGGAGGTGGATCTTCCGGTGGAGGGGGTCGACATCATCATCTCTGAGTGGATGGGTTATTGCCTCTTCTATGAGTCTATGCTGAACACCGTCATATATGCCAGAGACAAGTGGCTGGTATGTGCGCGTTTGGAGACTGTAGCGAAGCTACACCCATTCTCATGTAAACCAAATGTATACATCTATTCGTTACCAATGTGGTGGTGGTGTATTTAGTAATTATGGGATTTGTTTGGCTATTGCTGTATGCAGTGTTTCCCACACATTGACGAGACTATGACAACAATTGCGAGTGGAAATACACGCGCTCGCCCCCAGTTCATAAGGCCATTAATACAAGTTATTTACTAAGCTATTCAACTTGCCTATGAAGTGTCCACTATTGTGGCTAATTCAACAGTATTATGAAACTTTTAAACAACTGGTAGAGCTATACTGCACCCCCCCAGCCGGCTTGCTATATTGGCCCTTTTACTAATGCTGCCCTAGAGTATCTTCTCACACAATGCAGGACAGCTGCTGCCTAATGCTGGTGATCTCTCAATCTAATTTTGCTCTTTCTTCCCCCTGGCAGAAACCAGACGGGCTGATCTTCCCTGATAGGGCAACCCTCTACGTCACTGCCATTGAAGACAGGCAGTACAAGGACTACAAAATTCACTGTGAGTGGACTACAACCATTTCTGGTTGTACTGATTTTGATTGAGACTTGGTATGGAGATGGTTTATTATTCATCCAATTGACCTTGATTTTTTTAACATTTCATTTGACTGCTTTTTGTATTTAGCATATTCATACCAGTTTTCTTTCATTCATCGTGGGAGATGTTTATACAAGCGAAGTTGGTGTAACCAAGCTGAACTCTTATATTTCTGTTAATAACTGTTAATATATTATTTATTAAGTTATGCACAACCAAAGCTGATTTGCCATTGCTTGACTGAGCAGCATATTGGAATGAACATGACTAATTGTTTTAATTGAATCTTTGACAAAATTCTTTTAAATGCAAAGGGTGGGAGAATGTGTACGGATTTGACATGTCGTGCATCAAAGAGGTGGCCATCAAGGAGCCTCTGGTGGACGTGGTGGACCCCAAGCAGCTGGTCAGCAGCGCCTGTCTCATCAAGGTGGGTCGTGTATCCGAGATGCACCACAACCATGTAGAAAAACGGTCTGACACGGGTAGAAAACATTTCTCTTATCGGTTTGATACACGCGCTAACATTTAAATTGTGAATATGTTCTGGGCTGGTTTGTCTTTACTGATCTGTTGAATACCCACAGGAGGTGGACATCTACACGGTGAAGATAGACGACCTGTCCTTCGCCTCGCCGTTCTGTCTGCAGGTCAAGAGGAATGACTACATCCACGCCCTGGTCACCTACTTCAACATCGAGTTCACTCGCTGCCACAAGAGGACCGGCTTCTCCACTAGTGAGTTTTTTTCCTCCCCCACTGTTTTCACAAGGTTCTCTGTAAACCTTTTTTTGGATGTGGTTCACTAACTACCCTTCCAATTTCTTTCTCTGCGTTTGCAGGTCCCGAATCTCCCTACACCCACTGGAAGCAGACGGTCTTCTATCTGGATGACTACCTGACTGTGAAGACTGGCGAGGAGATCTTTGGCACCATCAACATGAAGCCAAACAGCAAGAACAATGTAAGGCCATATTTTGTATTTTGCTGTTGCCTGTAAAAGTACATCATGTACTCAAATATGTTGTTGTGCGTGTGCATTGCCTGCAGACATTTTTGGGGCGCCCAACATAATTAAAAAATATATTTACATGGCTGATTGCAGTGGCGCTAGTAATCCAGCAGTGGTGCTGCAACACTGGCTGCATATAGGGGAACACTGGACTCAGTCCAAAATATACATGTCTGCCATAGGCTTCTATTGAACTGGGACTATTTCCCTGTTTTTTTAGCGCTCACACTATGAAATTGTACACCTTGTACAATGTGCTAGTAGTGGGTTATTGCATACTTCAGTCATAAGCCTCGTTCAGACAGCCTGCCCAAATCCGATTTGGGGCATATCCGGATTGATTTTATGAAGTCTGAACAGCAAAAAAAACGCATGGAATCCGATTTTTGCGACTCCGATCCAAACCACATTTGGAGGTGATTTGAAATGTGATTCGAATCCACTCTCACAGAATGCATCTTCAGTCCGGACGCTCTGGTCACTCAAATCGGATTTCAAAGTGTCTTTTGAGTAATTCGCAACGCGACACACAGCGACGATGTCATATCCAGAGCGACGAGCTCTGGATAAGTATACAACAAGATGTATACTTGAACTTGACCAAGTCTCAGTGACAGAAAATGCCTTTTTGAAAATGCCATTTTAAGAAACATGGGCTGTTTTCGAAAACGCATACTAACGTACTACATACTACATAGCATGCACTGTATACTGCATACTGACTGAATGATTCAGTATGCAGTATCTTCACACTGAAGTATGCAGCCATGTATCCCAGAATGCATTTCGCACCTCCCGGCAGCGATAGCGGGATTTTAAAGCAGGCTGAAAACGTTCACACATAAATAACGCCTGTTTGGAAATTTGCTCCATTTTTGGACATGTGAGGAGCCGCCGGCCGGGTGAGAGCAGCCGGTCGTTCGCCGGCTGTTCCAGCGCATTGCATTGTGGGACACAAGTACGCGAGAAATCTGGTCGGATGCATACTGGAGATTTTTTCCGATCAGTATGACATCCGGGTATTTGGCATACACTAACATACTACATACTACATTTCGGCCAAATCAGTGCATACTAGGGATGGGCGGAATGAAGCGCTGCTGTTCGCGAACGTCACACACATTGAGCCAATGGCAGACGATTATACTTCTGACTGACCGGTCTTATAGCCAATGAGATTCTGATTTCAATGTAGATGTGGGCGGGACTAAGCCCCATGGGCTCCAAGCGTAAACACAGTGAGTCAGTCAAGCCAAACCAGCGCTTCATTTTAATATTAAGATGTATAGGCCGACCATTTAAAGACAAGCATTCAGACCACAACGGAGCTTTTGAAGAAAAAATGTTTTCAATTAGGCTATTATATACCGTTGATGGTGGTATTGAAAAATCCATATTGTGATGCACTTTCACACCGGTGATGACAATGACGCTGGTCATAATAGTACGTACTACTAGTATAGTATGCGTTTTTGAGAACAGCCATGGACATGCTATATTCTCACTGTTCACTAAAGCGCTGTTTGGTTCATATATGGACCCAAGAGTCAGGTTTCGGTATGGACTTCATTTTGTCGTGACAGTCGAAATAATAAATACGTTTTCAATGGTTTTCTTGTCATTTCTTGCTGCTTATGTGTTTTCTTAGTAATAGTGCAAAACATTCCACAAATTGGACTGCTGATATTCAACAGAAGTTGATCACACTTTTGCTTTGTCCTTTGCAGAGGGACCTGGACTTCACCGTAGAGATCGACTTCAAGGGTCAGCTGTGTGAGGTGTCCAAGACCTCCGAGTACAGGATGCGCTAGGACCCCCACCACCCCCCTCCCAGTCCCCCGTTTGTCTACTTGTGTGTTTTGAGGATGAGGAATAGGCAGAAAGTTCAGTGTGTTACCGCGTTGGGGGGCAAGTGTTGGTCTCCAGTGTTTTTTAAAAAGACGGGCTTTTGTGTCGCAGTTCTCGTTAAAGTTATGTGACTAAGGTATTTTGCTTTTGTGAAGGAGCCAAGATGAACCGCCCTTAGCGCAATAGTCCCTTAAAGTCTGTCCAGCGTGTGCTGTCATCTACTTGGTGTCTTTAGAGGTTTTCTATTGGTTTTTAGCTTGTGCACTTGCCCCGTACCGAACCGTCACGCCCTGACCTTGGCAGACTTGCCTGTACATAGCGTAACTGTTGAGTCACTTTTGCTCTCCTTGTCAGGTCATTGATCCTAAACCCATGACCTAACCGTGTCCCTGCCTTCCTCAGTTTTTATTGTATGTCATAGCGCCTCCTGTGGCTGTCTGAAGTAAGGACAATAAGATTGCCTTCCATTGGATGTGGGAAATCAGCCACAGGTGTTTTTTTGAACTCTTTATGTGCAGTTAAGGGGGCACCCCGTATGAACTGTCAAACTCCCTAGTCTTTTTTTTTATTTTTATTTTCTGTCCAAATTGGAATTCATTACAGCTACAACTAAGGACATTCCTTTTGGGGAGAAAACAAATGGGGTTTTGTAGGGAGCCTAGTGGTGGTGGCGGCTGTTTTCTAGGTCAGATCCTGGAGAAAATGGGTTGTCGCGAGCAGGTGTTCTTCGTTATCAAGGACCGTCAACGTTGGATCCCATATCTTATTGCTTCCTCCAGACTCAATCTAAATGTTTCTTTAAAACACCTTTTTACCATTGTGGAGTCTGTGCCCATGAGTCTGTTTCAAACAAAGCAGAGCACTTTGATTGTGTTGAGCGATGGCTTGGGTAATGTTGGTTTACCTGTACATGACAAAGGTTAGTAGGACCAGGCTGTAATACGGTTGTTGTTGGGTTTTTGTTTCGTTTTTTGCTGCTTTTATAATAAAACTATTAAACTCAAATGGAGTGTTTGGTGTGTTTCTGTAACGTGGACTGAAATTAGCGATTCAATGGCCATAAACTTTGAGCAAATGTTTTATTTTATGCATGTGTTCCAGTAAGCTGGACCGAATCTTCGTATTTGCAATCCCAGTATTTCACACTAGCTGTGTATATCCAAGGGCATGTTTAATGGTTTAACAGTACACACATTTTCAATAAAGCTCAAGTTTATTTTTGGATCCCAAATTAATTACATTTTCATTTGTGTAGCAGGGTGGAGTTTTCGCAAATAGTGCTTTTTTGTTGTTGAAAAAACGGCTCGTCAAAATGCTTTTCCTTCCGCCAACCGACGTAGAAAAGTGATTCAAAACGTGTCATTGGTGGCACCCATTATAAACTACATCTAATTATATTCTATTGGAAAGTTGCACAAAATTCTTTCACTACCCACTAAACCCACTCCCCTTTAAATCGTTACCAAAATGATTTGGTCATTTTCAAAACTCATTTTCCATGTTTAAGAGTTAATCAATGTCAAGATATTTTTGTACTGGGTCTCTTGTGGGGTATTGTCTAGTACACGGATACAATTAAATGGACAATACCAGGTAAATGTCAAAGGTTTCACAGGAGGTGGTACTGTCCCTGAGCTTTCATTTAATGTTTGGTTAACCCTGCTCAAACAAGGAAAGCCTACCTAGTTTAACCATATAACTAGAATCTATAACACAGCGGCATTAGTTTCTGTCTCCCATTAATTGCCGTTACGTTTGTGTAATGGTGTGGACCCCAAGAACACTAGCTGAGCTTTAGTTCATGGGGTCCCTCAATCCAACCTTGAAACCAGCAAGATAACCAGCAATATAAAAGTGTCTGAGTTCAAGACCTACTGATCTGTGTTCTAAGCATGGGTGTGCTCCTGTCCAGCTCAACTGGCAATACCGTGAAATATACATTTATATTAAAGGTGCTGTAGGTAAGATTTAAGCGCTACAATCTGAAATGCTTTGACAATATCTGTTCTGGTTGACTGCGCCTGCCATTTAAATTTTAGACCCTGATTAGTTCAGGGAAACCATCTTGCCTGTCAATCACATTCGCACACACAGCGTCGTCATGGAGAAACGTAAGGATCAGCAACTCACGTCTTACCTACAGCAGCTACATTTAAAGTCAACATCAAAGGACGGAGGTCAGGTATGTACAGTATGTGATGTGCTCATGGCCCTGTTTCAAACCAGCGTACCGGTACACTCCTCTTTTACACCACCTTTGTTAATAATTTTCACATTCTCGGGTTCCTCTGTCTGAGGGGTTGCCTTCGTTTCCACAATTCCTTCAACAGTTATTGTGTTCACTTGGCCATTTTCATGTTGCTCTTTGCTCTTTTGTAAAGCAGAAGTCTTGGGGGGTTTTGTGTCACTGTTAGAGGGGCTGGTGTTTAGCTGCTGACAGCCTGACTCTGAGGTAGGAGACTGATAAAAGGTCTGAGGGGTTGCCTTGGTTTCCACAATTCCTTCAACAGTTATTGTGTTCACTTTGACATTTTCATTTTGGTCTTTACTCTTTTCTGAAGCAGAAGTCTTGGGGGTTATTGCGACACTGTTGGAGGGGCTGGTACTTTGTTGCTGACTGATTGAGGAAGAGAACAGCTCACTATTAGCTGTTTCTTCCTTCTGTTGCTTTGTACTATCTTTGACTTTCTTTTTTTTTTTGGCGTTTCTGTTCATTGTCCTGTTTTCAGAGGGTTCTCCACTTTCAGATCCTCCATCTTCGTCTCCATCCAAAATGTTAGCGTCCTCACCAGATGGCGGCGACTGACATACAGAACAGACTTTTTGCACAAGGGCCTGCAATGCAGCTTTGAAGTTTTTCTTCTCCTTCTCCACGACTGCCTTTGCACCCATTCGTGCTGCATCTTTGAAAGTTTGTGCATCTGTCGCAGCTCTGCCCCCTATGATGCTACCCTCTATAGCCCCAAGTATGATCATAACGATAAAGATCGTACTGAGGAGTCCTCCAGTCACAGGGGATGAAGATGAAGTTCCCAATATTAGTGGCATAAATAGCAACGCCAAGTAGCCGACACGTTTCAATGCAAGCGTAGCCATCTTCAAGGTGGCTCCCATTCCCGCCCCCGTTAGTGATCCTATGACTGCCCCCATCAGCATCTTCTGTAGGATCTTATGTAACCTTGCTATGCCTTCAGGGGACACATCTAAAGTAGCCAGGGTGGGAGGAAGTGGGAAAGGTAGATGCAGTAGCTTCGATACTTTGACTTGTTTTTGCCCTTTCTTGGACCACTTTGGAGTGTAGTACTGCCCATCATTTCTAAGCAACATCTCATCAATAACTTGCATCAGTTTCTTGGCGTTGGCTTTGCTGATGCTGCTGCTGCTGCTGCAGTCAACATGCTGATTGCCACCAAGTGTCCTAATAAGTGACTTGAGATGTGGGTCCTTTTTTAACAAATTTTCAAGGGTCATGGGGTTCAATTTATCACCATGAGTTAACACCAGGATGGTGTTCTTCAACGCCTCGTCCCCAAAGTATTTTTGGATACTGAGCAACTCCGATTTCCGACTCTGGTCCTGCTCTCCCACCGGTCGGCTGCTCACCATATTCTCTGCCCCGCCCTGTTCCACGTCAGAATCAGGTGCCATCTCCTGCCATGTGCACTGTTTTTCATTCACACCTGGGGCACCCCCGCCATCGCGCACGCCTTTCTCTGCCAACCAGTGTACCTGGTCAGCATTCTGGCACATCATTTGGTGGTAGGCAAACAGGTTCATCACAAACACAAAGACATGTGGCCCCGGGAAGCATGCCGATAACCAGGCTGCCGCAAGGCCAAAGTTCCTGGAGTCATCGACGGGTCCGCTGTCACTCAGCCCTTGGGTCTCCACCACCGTGATGCACTTGCCAAACATTTTCCGCTTCTTTTTGGAAAAGGAGTCCGTAACATCCCTGTCCGAGGCTGGCACGGGGGATTGTACAGGGAAAAGGTTTTTTCCCAAGATGGCGTTCCCCACGGTGCTTTTCCCGGAAGCCGCGTGGCCTAGAATCATGATTCTCTGCTCTCTGGATACTAGAAAATAACCAAAGAGTTTAAATTAATGTTCAGTCATGATATTCACCATTATTTACCTTTTTCTGGTTTTTAGAACAACTATCATAGGGCTACATTTACAGTAGTTTGCTGCAATATATATATTCTTTTTATGCAGCTAAAAGAAAAGAAAATTATTGTGCTTTCTCTCAACACATTTCCGGTGCTTTGCCTCAGGACGATACATCAGTTAACTATTATGCCGATGAAATTCAGTAGTGCACTACTGAATTTCATCGGCATAATAGTTAGATTGAAATTAGATTGAAATTTTCCCTGTTGCAACTACAATCTTAACAGCACTGGTCAGCTCACTGTGTGAAATCTGCAGGACCTGTTTAGCTTTGTGGGACCATCCTGATATTTACGTTTGCGTTTTGCAATGAATATCAGTCTGGCCTTGGCTGGGCAGCAATTGATTTCCAAATATGGCCGCGGCCTGGCGTTGTTAAAAAAACTCCAGCCAATCAGCGACGTTTGTGCTCTCTTTGCTTTTGCCGAATCCGGTTGGAAGTAAAGCAAAAACATAATTAATCTGAGAAAAGCCTTCCGTTCAAATTTCTGTTCATCTTTTAACATCGTTATTCAGTCTTTTTCAGATAAAAACTGTTTTGATCCTTGGGCGCCACCATTGGTTTTTGAATTCGGCAGGCTGCGGCGCTGCTTGTTTGTCATGAACTGAACCTCCTTCCCCTGAGCACTGATTGGTCCGACCTATTTCAACAGGATCGATGCCAGCCTGATCTGCAGAGAGATCGGGATGGTCTCACGAGGCTAGGACCGGTTGGGACTGAGCTTAAATTGACAGCCTTGAAGTCATCATATCTTCTAGCATCTAATAGTAGTGGTGCATGCTAGATTTGTGAACCTATAGGCCTACCTTTTTTTATCAGCTTCTTGGCTTTTTTAGCAATAGCCCCTGTTGAAAAAACGAAAAAATGCAATTTACTGTTTTGAATAAAACCTTAACCTTTGACATTAAACCTTGTTTACACTGAAAGTATGAGGGGAAAACATGATAATGGGAGGAATAAAAAGAAGTGGAAGGAGGAGAACATCAATAATGTCATGGCAAAGAAAATAACCAACAAAAATTACTCAGAATACCATTTTTACTTGAGAGATCTGATAACTCCAGACTTGGGCCGGACTGGGAGGGCGTGGGGTCTTCCTGGGCTGAGACCTCTGCTGCAACACGAACATCATAAGATCATTACCTTCAAAAATGTCAAGTCATGATTTAAAGCAACATTGAATGATTATTTGCTGGTATTTTTCTTCAGTTGGGTATAGGCCTGAAATTGCCCAAAACTATTTAAAACCGGACCTTTTTCAAACACGTCCTGTTTGAAAACATGTTATGTGAGTGTGGATTGTGTGTGGTTGGTGGCTGGTTTAAGCAGCCTCACCTGTCCTGACTTTATGTATGCAAAACAGATTCACTCACCTGAGGTTATAATAGGTGATAAGGAACCTATGATAGTCCCCGATAAACTCTTCCGATGATTCGGAGCAGTCGCTGTGTAACATATTAATGTGTAATGGTTAAGAAGAGCAACTAAACTAAAATCCAAGTGAAGTAAGTAGCATTTAAAATCCACTACAATGCAGTTATAACACTGGCTCGCTGTCTAGCAGTTTGTATTATACTGTTAAAATTGACATGGTTATGTCGAGTAATTGTTGTAACAAAGCTAAAAACTAATGAGGGGCCATCATGGGCCCCCCAAAAATGTTCACTAATTTGCTTATTACATACAAATAGAGCTAAATCTACATATTCTCTAGTTTTAAAATTAAACTGTCGAGCATAATTTTATGACATCAAGTGAAGGTCCATCAAATCTAGTGAAAAGACTTACTATTTCCTGGATCTTTCTCTTCCATCCTTCTCTTCTTCCTTCATAAGTAAAGCATTCCTTCATAAGTAAAGCAGCTTGCTGCCGGTGACAGAAATGATCATACACGCGTTGTTTAGCGTCACGCTAAACTTACCCCCCATGAATATTCAAGCCTTAACTAAATAATGAAACACTATGTCCATATGCAACCATTTCTGGTTAGTTAACAGATAAAGTAGGTTAAATCCTACTGTAAAGGACTGTTGGCTTATATCAATATTTGGATTTAGTAAAAAGTGGAAGAGTGAAGCTTTTGTTTGCATCTTACATTTTTGCAGTGGTAGTGTAGTGGGCAAAGGGAATTGATCCAGCCAATCTTTGACTATCTTTGACTATATATATATACATACTATGTATGTATATATACAGTATATAGGCAGTGCCCTGAATTATCTTAAGCTTCCATAAATTAATAAAGCAATGTTTCACTTGAGCTAAAATAAATACACGCACACACTTAGCTTAAAGGAAAATATAATTATTATTTTTCCTCAACAAGTTGACAATTTGAGATTCACACAAAAGGATTATAATTTATTTCTCCAACTTATAATACTCAATCATAGATATGTTTTAATATAAACTCTCCAGAATTATTCATCATAAACAAAACCACATCTACACAATGCAGGTGTTATACCCAAGCAAAATAAAATGTTCCACATAGCCCGATATAGACAGTTGTGAAACTCAAGAAAGAAAAAGATTACAACCACATGTCCAGAGCTGGCTTGGTGTTGGTATGCTACAAGCTTGTGTGGGCGATCATACCTGAACATAAGAGGCCAGCAATTCGCCTGATCTAGACAATGAAATAACCTGCAAAACGTGGACTCCAAGACTGCAATAAACAACGTCAAACATCAAAAGGCTAACATATTTTAGGTCGTTTTTTATATAAATACACACGTGTATGTTTAATACACATGTAATACATGTGTATAGGCCTACATGACCCCATATTGTGTTATTTAATGTTTGTGTGTTTAAAACAGAATGCCGTCAACCCCTTCTCAAAAAACTGTCTGGATCCACTGGCTCCAACAAATTATAGAACTATTTCCAAAATCCCATTCTCTGCAAAAAATATTGGAGAAGGTTGTTGCAACCCAACTGGTAATAAAACACAATAATTGACCAATTTCAATCAGGTTATCGTAAGCTGCACAGTACAGAAATAGCTCTACTAATGAGTGTAGGCAGACTCTGGTGAAGCCTCAGTTCTGGTGCTCTGTGTTATGCAGACACTATGCAGCGATGGCCATCAGCCCCAACAACCCAAGTGACATCACTTTTGTTTAACTGTCTAGCACCCATTAGGCCTTAAGGGATGGATGGCCTCTACTTTCCAACTAAATCCAGACAAAAGAGTGTGTAGCAGAGTCCTCGCTACTGCCACCAAGGACGGGACACAAACCCTCCAAAAGTGGCTGGTACAGGGCTTCTCCAGAAGGACAGGACACGGGAGATGTTGAAACCAGTTTATTGTTAAGATGCACAATGCTTGCTGAGCAGGTGGTAAATGCTGACATGTCAGGGCTCAGTCCTGAGTGTGTGTGGGGGTGACAGATTTAACCTGTGGGCTTGATTACTAGCTGCACCACAGGTGTGCAGCCTCACCCAGCCCCAGAATCTAACATGTCAGAGCCCTGACATGTCAGCATTTACCACCTACTCAGCAAACAATGAATTGTGCATCTTAACAATAAACATTGATAGGGTACATTTGCAAGCTCACGTTTGGGGCCAGGCAAGCGTTGAGCAGCAAGTACCTTTGCATCCTCTGCAAAGTGGCTACAAGGATGACAAAGGCCAGTTGAGACCCATTACCACTGATGTCCTACCAGCTCCTGAGGCCATCATTGAAATAGTGAGATGCACTGCAAAGGAGATTGTTCCACACAAAGATGTTCCTGTAGGTCAAGAAACCTACAATGCTGACCTTTGCTAATGCAGTACACAATGTGAGAACGATGAGGACTCAAGATATGAAATACGGGATCCAGATGGCAGTGATTCTGAAGATGATTGAATGAATTAACAAAATTATGTTGTATTATTAAATATCTTTAAATCATATTATATCTACGTGATTTTCCTTGCCTTTTTCCTTAAAAAGTATTTTGAACATTTGCCATTTTAAAAATCCAAAATGGAATTGACTTAAAGCAAACATATAGCTATGTCCTGGTTTGGGCCTAATTATTACATAATTTGTGCAAATGATGCTAATGAACAAAGGTTGAATGATTTAGTTATTGCAAGAGATGCATTTCTAGACATGAAAACAAATTTAGACTCTAAGATCATCATTCTAAGTTGACTAAAAGCAAAAAAATATTGCCATTTCCAGGTTTTTACCTCATTTCTACCTAATTTGTGGAAATTATGCAAATTAGGAAACATTTAATTTCATCCATTAGGCCTATAGATGACATTGAAATCATAAAAGTTAATAGGAAACAACATTGCTGGGTTCATGTAGGCCTTATAGGGGGTTCATGTAGGCCATATATGGGGTTCATGTAGGCCTTATAGGGGGTTCATGTAGGCCATACAGGGGGTTCATGTAGGCCTTATAGGGGGTTCATGTAGGCCTTATAGGGGGTTCATGTAGGCCTTATAGGGGGTTCATGTAGGCCTTATAGGGGGTTCATGTAGGCCTTATAGGGGTTTCCAGCGCAGGTGTTTACTTTTGGTGATCGCCATTTTGAAAGTCCAAGATGGCCGCCACAGAGACTTTGAAAAAAATGTCAACATTGGTTTTGTGGTTTGTCACTTTAAAATTTCCAAAAAT
>OMKN01037654.1:3770-14012 GCA_900302345.1 Melanonus zugmayeri | reverse complement strand
GGTGACGACTAATGTTCTATACTCTATTCTGCTGATGGAATAGTGTGACGGCCATCACGTCAAAGGTCAAAGGTCAGACCCTTGAATGTAATCTGAATGCATGACCTACCCAAACTACAGGCCGCCTTTACAGTGGCAGGGGGGTGGTTTCGGGACCCCAAACCAAACAAGGGCTGCAGTCGTAGCTGGAAGCTCAGAATGACTCCATTATGAGTCTGTCCAAAACAAAAATGGACAAATCATATATATGTGAGTGAAAGAGCTCAAAGAAATAAGGAAGAATAGCTTGGAGGGTCACACTTACCGAGTCGCATAGTTAGATTTAAGATGCATAGAACCAAGAGGAACACAGCAGACGGTATGACTTCAGTCCTGCCCTTCCCCAGAATGAATAATACAATACGCCCAAGGAAGGAACGTCTTTTCAGTTGTGAGTCATTGTGCGTCAGTTATTTCCACATAAATATGAATCCATAAGAGAACAGAGAAAACAACCCATGCGGCCGTGAGTAAGAATTTGAATATATAAATATAAAAGTACACATGAATACGTAGTTTAATGAAAAATTGCAATACATGTACTCAGTTTAATTCTGAGAATGTGTACCCGTTTTTTTTTCAAACTCCTATGCTACTTTCTAGCCATAATTGTCTGGGACTCTGTGCCTCACATACCCCTTTTCCACCAACGCAAACCTAGTTCTGGTTCCGGGCTGGTGCTGGTTTGCAGTTGGTTCAACTTGCGAACCTTCTAAGAACCGATTTGCTTTCCACGAGCTCGAGAGCCATGTCATTACATCACTTGTATACGCCCCAACTTCAAGCACAACAGCAATGGCAGACTACATCGCATCTTTACAACTGTTGCTCCTGGCTATTTTCGAAACCGCATACTAAAGTACTGCACAATAAAGTACTGCACACTAAATTAATGATTCAGTATGCAGTATGTTCACACTGAAGTATACAACCAAGTATTCCAGAATGCATTTCTTAATAAAGTGTATTAAAATATAAATGTTTTCATTTGAGAAAGTAACATGTAGATTCAGAATATGTGGTCAGTTTATCCAAATAACGGCTGTTTGGAAATTTGCTCCGACATTTTCAAACATGAGCCGCTGGCCGGGTGAGAGTAGCGGTCATCTCAGCTGCTAGCAGCCCGACTCCTGAGCTGATCGGCCATCGTCATCCCGGGGAGAACATGATCCGTTGAACTGATCTCCAACTCTTGGTTGATTTACTGCTGGCTCTAATGTCTCCGCAGCATTTTGATATATGATATAATTCATTTTAGAAGATGCTTTTATGTCCATAATTAAGCTCTACGTTTGTAAAAATGGCGGTCACAAAGTTTTGGTTGATCACGGTAATCCCGCCCCCAGCCCCTGACGTAAACAGTTTGCGGTTCTGGACCAGCCAAGTGTTGGTGCCGCCGCGGAACCGATTTTCCTGGCCAAGAGCCGGTTCTTTTGCTGTCGAAACGCGCAGAACTGATTTGAGATTCGTCACCGGCTCCGAACCGGCCCACAAAATGCCTTGGTGGAAAAGGGGTAACAGAGATCCCGATCCCAGCTGGTCCCGAGAAGGCCGGGGTCAGCTTGCCTTTTTGCTCTTATCACCCGTGTGTCTCAAAACAACCTATATAGTGAACCCCCCAAGAGTAGCTTGGAAAGAACGACTGATAATGATTGTACATGCCTTGTGAACTGTTCTCCTATTCTGCAGAATAACATTTTTTTATACTTAAATTTCAGGATTACGTGGTATTTTCCAGAGTGGTCGAGTTCATCTCACTAATTAGCGTGTAGCGTGGACGTTTAAATTCCACAACAATTTGGTGATGAGGATGGGATTACCGATTTGATCAGGGTTCTTCTGCATCTGGGTCAGCCGCCCATGGAGAGCTGTCAGGCCACAGTCGAAGCCTGGATGGGTCAGGAAGCACAATCCCAGCAAATAAGGTGAGAACATATTCTGAATAAAAATGGCCAAAAACGTTGAGTACTTGGATGTAAGTCGGGGACTTATAGCAAATAGACATTCAATCTGGGGGACAGTGTCTATGCAAGTCGGGGACCTGCCAAAAAAGTTAAGTCGGGGACTTGGATGTAAGTCGGGGACTTGGATGTAAGTCGGGGACTTATAGCAAATAGACATTCAATCCAGGGGACATTGTGGGAACGGCATCATCACTGGCCCCGCCAAGATCATGGTCGACAAATACGATCCTGACACGGTGCAACAACTACCATTTTGGGAACATTTGGATTTCCTCCAAATGGAAGTTTTAGTATAGGACGATTAGATAGCTTAAGGGAAAAGCTGAGCGAGTATGAGGAAGAGCAAGGGAAGATTCTGTTAGAAAGTAGCAGAGGAAAGGAAAAAAGTAGTAGAGAGAAGAAGAAAACAGTGTAGTGAAAAATAGATGGTAGGGTTAGCAGTGCTGTCCCTACGCTGATGTACCGCCGCCTTATGGCCAGCCACCCCGACCAGACCAGCCGCCTTCTGCCCTACCCAGCCCCTCTACCGGTACAAGATCCAAGCACACAAAGAACCAGATGAAACCATTGAGAACTACCTACTGACACATTTTTGTCACCTCAGGATAACTATTGTATGGTATTAGAGCAAGTAGTGACAGAGAGTTTTAGGATGTTTAAAGCAGGAAAAAAAGACACACTGAAAGGAAATGGCATCTACTCAGACTCCAGTGGTTATTATGTGATGACAGTCTCACTCAGCGACACCCAGTAGAGATTATATAAAATTGTAAGCCTCAGCATCCTTTAAGGGAGGATGCAATCAATGGTATTACACCAGTTTTCAATTCATTATTAGAGAAGTGTATTGTTGAACCGTATCCAGACTCTCCATGTAGCACAAATTTTGCCAGCAATTAAAATAGATGGTGTTTTATTCAAGATTTACGCCCTGTAAACAATGATGTAGTAACTCCTGCCATTATTCCTTCTGGAACCCTGGGGAATATAAAGTTAAAGGTTCAACCAATAGGTTCTAATTAAAGGTCTAAAGGTTATAGTCTATGTGTTTAGAACTAGCTTGTTGGGCCCATCTGTCTGTCTGTGTCTGTGTGTTTTGTGTATCTCGACACAAGAGCCCTAGATGTTGGTTGGGTTGTGAGCACCAATATATATATATATATATTATACGAAACCATTATAGCCATTATTGTTAATCAACTAATAGAATGGGAAGTTTTTAGTTTCTTGAGAAATTGGTGGATTTTGAAGTTGAATTAGTAAAATGACAACACAAACAATAAAATACTTCCTGAAGGATTACTAGGGTAATAGACATTATATTAAATGTTCTAATATTATTTAGGGATAATAATCGAAGCCAGTAATAAAAAACACATTTCAGATGAAAATAAGGTTCATAAGGATGTTGTCTTTACTATAATTGATTTATATTACAATTACAATTGTGTCTAATTACTAACTTGTACAGAAGCGCATTGCATTCACCAATGAAAAATTAAGACACCTTATCTCGTAATTACGAGAAAATTATTGTGTATTACATTTGTTATCATACTATGAACTGTAGGCCTATTGAAAGTCATGGGGCAGGTGTTTATAGCCTTGATTATTTAAGGAATGTGTTATGTATGTACACTGTGGGCTTTGAACTACTGGTCTGGCACCTAACACAAAAAGCTAATTCACACAAGCTGCAATAAAGAACACAAGACGTCATCTTAGACGATTCTGTTGCCTCAGTTGTAGGCCTACTCCTTGAGGATCAGGGATTTTGAGCAGGTACCGGACAGTTCTTTGAGTCCCCACCAAGCCAGCTTAGATGCATTTCAAATGCATGAGTTTATATCCATGAAGCATCCCGTACTGGTTTAACTGCTTCTGCAGGAAGAGAGCAATTTCCAGCACGTCAGACCGGACTTTCCACCTGAACAATCCCAACGACTTGAGATGCCTGCGCAGCATTGACATACTAATATTAATGCCATCCTCATTTTTAAGTAACATTAATATTTCCCAGTGTATCATACCGAGAAGGAAATAAAAGCAGATTAAATGCGACAGCGCCCTGATGGTATCTCGGGCCACGTCCTCAGAGCATGTGTGGACCAGCTGGAGGAAATTTGCTGATATTTTCAACCTCTCCCTCTCCCAGGCTGCTGTTCCCGCGGGCCTCAAGATGTCCACCATTGTGCCTGTCCCCAAGCACTCCAAGGTAACATGCCTGAACGACTGGAGACCTGTAGCCCTCACATCTATTGTCAGCAAGTGCGTCGAGAGGTTGGTGAGGGACTACATCTGTTCCATGCTGCCTGCCACGCTGGACCAATGGCAATTTGCATCATCAAACAGATCTACTGATGATGCAATTGCCTTGGCTCTGCAGAATGCCCTTTCCCACCTGGAGGGATGCAACTGTTGTGTGCGAATGCTGTTTGTGGACTACAGCTCAGCGTTCAACACAACAGTCCCTGCCAAGCTTGGCACCAAGCTCAGGGATCTTGGCCTGCACCCAACCATGTGCAGCTGGATTCTTCACTTCCTGACGGGTCGTCGCCAGATGGTGATAATGGGCAGTACCACGACAGAGCCACTGACCCTCAATTCATAGTTTTCACATGACGTCACGTCCTTAAAGGAATGCCCAGCTGGAGGGCAAAACCAGGCTTTCTCCCGCTGCCCGCCAGCTATTTTTACGAGGTTTGTTGTTTGTTCAGCCACAATGCCGGATAGTTGTTGTTTAATCAGATGCACTAACCAACGAGGTGCTGTGCTTCTGTGCTTCTACAGAATCCCATCCAAGAAAGAAAACCCAGAGAGGAAGAGATTGTGGATTTGTGCTATTAGACGTGCCTCTGTCCCTGGGGAGGGCAAACAATGCAACCATCGAAGTACACACCTCTTTGTAGTGAACATTTCATCAAAGGTAAGCTCAAGTAAACACTGAATATTTTAATAATTATTTTGTAGTGTTTGAAATACTGCGGGTGCTGCATATGGATCAAGTGCCCAAAACGTGCAGTTTGTTCTCATATCTTTGTTTTTCTTCTCTTGAGAGGTGATGTAAATGTTTGTGGTTTGAAACAAACGGAAAATTTACAGGCTTGTGCTGCAGTTCTACGGAGTGTCCAGTGTTGGCCACCATGTTGGAACGGTGTTTTGCCGTCCAGGGCTCCGCCCAGGGCTCCGCCCAGGTCATGTGACTGACAACTATGAATATGTGAGCACCTCAGGAGTGCATGCTAAGCCCTCTCCTCTACTCTCTGTACACACACGACTGCGTGGCCACGCAGAGCTCCAACGTCCAAGGCCGGATTTACCAATTTCATGGCCTGGGGCTATTCATATTTTGAGCTCCCCCCCTCCACACACACACACACACACACACGCGTGCGCACATTCCTCTCGCCCGTCATAAAAGTGGGAATAACACAGGGGGGACGCATTGAGGCAAACCCTAAGCTCTCTGTAGACAATAATAATATAAAGGTCTTGTACACAGAGTATTTTATTCAAAGCATGCCAAACAGGCGCAAAGGCATCCACAACAATAGTGCCTACTAATTTACCATAACAATATTATTTATATCTAGGCCTACATTAACGTTACTGTCTTCTCCTTGGTTGCTTACAGGCTGACTTTTAAAAAATGTTGTTAATTTTGGTGTCTTTTTCAACAACTCTTCGTTTTTAGCTATTTTTAGTTGCTGATACCGCAAACCCTCAATCATCAACGACGATGAGACGGCCTACAGGGACGAGCTCAGATCACTGACACAGTGGTGCTGTGAGAACAACCTCACCCTCAACGCCAAGAAAACCAAGGAGATGATTGTCGACTTCAGGAAGCAAAGAAGAGAGCATGCCAACCTCTTCATCGAGGGCGTCGCAGTGAAGAGGGTTCGCGACTTCAAATTCCTGGGTGTACACATCTCTAAGGACCTCTCATGGACTACACGCACTATGCACGTGGTGAAAAAGGCCCAACATAGACTATACTGCCTCAGGCGGCTGAAGAAATTCAGCATGAACCCCCACATCCTCAGAATGTTCTACAGCTGCACAATCGAGAGCATCCTGTCGAGCTGCATTACCGCCTGGTATGGGAATTGCACCGCCCTCGATCGCAGAGGGCGGTGCGAACGGCCCAGCACATCATTGGAGGTGATGCGAAGCGGTGTGTAGCCAAGGCCAAGCGGATCATCAAAGACAATAACCACCCCAGCCATAACCTGTTGATGGCAGCCATAACCTGCTGCCATCAGATGCATTACATGTCGTACAAACAAACTGAGGGACAGTTTCTACAGTCAAGCCATCAGGCAGCTGAACGGGACCTGAGCCCTGCCACATTTTAACTACCTCGTACCTAATTTTTATTTTTGTTATCTTTTTAACTGTAACTGTAACTGTAATATTACACTCACACATTCACTTTATGTATAGCTGCTATTTGTATATCTAATAGTATATTATTTATTTATTTTATTTTATTCATATTTAGCTACTGCAATGTAAAGGAGCTTGCACAAAAAGTATTTCACTCCTTT
Source organism: Melanonus zugmayeri (assembly GCA_900302345.1). Classification (NCBI taxonomy): domain Eukaryota; kingdom Metazoa; phylum Chordata; class Actinopteri; order Gadiformes; family Melanonidae; genus Melanonus; species Melanonus zugmayeri. Next base: position 7,459 of record OMKN01037654.1, on the reverse strand, counting down.
ATACCTGGTGTAAACATGTTAAATAAACAATAAAACTCTGAATCTGATTCTGAATATGTTGAGGGGGTGTATTGGACTGTGGTGGTGATAACAATCATTGAATGTTATACCAATAATGTTATTGTTCCAGTATAATACATTTGTACATTTAGAAAGCTACATTTAGAAAGCTACATTTAGAAAGCTTATATAAATGCTGATACACAACCAGGGAAAAATGTCAGCTATACAAAATAATAATGTTCCTGTAATTGGAGTAAATGGTATATTGTTACTAACAAAGTGATTTAGCCTAAAAGAGTTACAGATACTTGACTTTAAGGGAGCTTGGTTTAATATTAGACATAATCACCTCGGAAATGGGAACTGAATCAATGTGGATAAAATAAGAATATGAATAAAAATACATAAAATAAAAACCTACTAACCCTAAAGTGATCTATTCAAGTTGGACAACACCAATTAAAATGTTAGGAAAATCTTAAATTGTCTTAAATTGAGTACAACAAAAGAGTGACAACTCTTTCTCTAGGGTTTATGGTACCAATGGGACTACTAATACATACTAAGTATTTTACTTTTGTCTTAATCATGTTTTTTTATGAGGAGAGATAGGTTGGTACATTTAATGCAGTGATCTATTGCAGTGTTTGCCAAACTTTGCATATTGAAAAAAAAAGACAAAGTAGAATGAAAAAACATTGCAACCCAATTCAATAGACTTTATAAATCAGGAAGAGAAGAAATGTATGAGAATCAGTTATATCTTGAATTGTGTTTTTAAATAGATATATAAGGGATAGATTCAAACTTATTTACCAACACTCAATGCAAAAAATATATATAATAATACAATTTTACTTTTATATTTAGTATGAGACACCTCTAACTAGGGAAAAGATGACCTTGTGATGCGGTGTGGAGCAGACCGACTGGCTGACAGACTGACTAACTGACAGAGACCAGACCTGATGGCTCCAACTTGATGTGACCTCCACGACCTACCAACCCCCCTGCCACATATCTTCAAAGTTATCCTACAACTGGGTTTAATAGATATTAGTTATTCATTTACTTTGGGGGAGGGGGGATCTGGTAGCTCCATGGTCGTGCACACTATTACCACATCTTATTCTCTCTCCACAGGTGGGCCTGTATGGGTATTATACTAGAGAAGTAGTATAGTTAGCTTAATAGATTACCTTGGTTATTATATTATCGCTTTGTCTTGATTGAATACATTGTAACTGGGAATTAATTGTTTTGGTTTTGATTTGATTTTCAGGTTACAAAACAAGTTTTGGTAAATGTATTAAAGGTTCAAATTATTTTCTTGGATTCTTGGGCCCCAAAATTGAAGAAGATGTCATGTCATCTGGCACACACACATACATACACACACACACACACCATGCTCGCCTTCTGGAACACTGTGAGGGTGATTACCCTCCTGAGACTGGACTGGACTGATGGAACGTAATAGCATCAGGACTCTGATCTAACAAGCAGATCTCACTGAGACTGTGTACTCGATTGTTTTTCAAACTTTCTTGCCATAACTGTCTGCAACTCTCTGTGCTGACCTCCTCAGGCCGGGGTCAGCTTGCCTTTTTGCTCTTATCACCCGTGTGTCTCAAAACAACCTATATAGAAGCCCCCGAGAATAGCTCAGAGAGAACGATTGAGAATGATTGTACACGCCTTGTGAATGCTATTGTTCTCCTATTCTGCAGAATACATCTTTTTATACTGACATTTAAGGATCACGATTCAGAGTCGAGTTCATCTCACTAATGAGCGTGTAGTGGATGTTTAAATTGCACAACAATAGTCTCAGGGATATTCTCATGCATGACACTCATACATGACCTGTCGTTATGACTACCTCCTGCCAAACGGAACACCTCCATCTGTCACAATCATCTCCACGGTCTATAATCGATCACACTTCAGGGTGTGATGGATGGATTGTTTTCAACGCCTGCGATTTACGCGTGCTACTCAGACTTATCTCATCGACACAGTCTGCTCGCTGGGCGTCTGGGAAGAAGATAGAACAGACCAGGTTAAGTATTTACTACTGCCTGTGTAGTCATTTAGCAGGTGCTGCTATACAGATGGACTTATAGTGAATTCAGATATAGGTCATTAAGGAGCAGGTTGTGAGGTTAGTGCATCTTGCTAAATGATGCCTACAGGTTAGGCTTGGGGAATTGAACGCGTATACCTTTGGGCTGGGAACACCTAGACACAGTCCAGGTCAAGATTAAGGATTTCCCCACCAGGTTCAAGATTTTTGAATCGGAAGTGTTCTGGTTTCCATTTGTAGTCCGTTTGTCGACCAATCACGTTTGAGCGGGCTTTGGTTGTATCCAGGTAAACAGTCCGTGTGCAGAGCAAAAGAGGCGGAACACATCGGCCAAAATGCAAACGGATACTTTTTAAAAATGTATCTGCACTGGCTACTTGGTGGAACAATCCGGTCGTAGATGTCATCTTTCAACTCAAATCAGACTGTAAACAATGAGGAAGTAGAGGAAGTCTTGGCCCGGATATCCACTGGCTACAGCCGAAGTCCCGAAACATTGGCCCTTGCCCCCAGAGGCATCAGATGATAGCCGATGAGTTCCCATACCACAGCCACTACACATGGCCCTGTCTAGCGCAACTGGTAGAGCAAGGCATTAACACTGCCAGGGTTAGGGGTTCAACTCCCACTGGTAGAGTAAGGCATTAACACTGCCAGGGTTAGGGGTTCAACTCCCACTGTTAGAGCAAGGCATTAACACTGCCAGGGTTAGGGGTTCCACACTGGGGCCACCCATGCTAAGAATGGATGCACTCACAGGATTGTAATAACCTTTGGAGAAGACCAACACCAAATGGCATCTCTGTATAGGTCACTGCTCCAGTATTTCCAGTATAACACAGTATTTGGCAGACATACTGGGTGCTTAAAAAGCTGCTATTGTGTCTCCCCTAGTCAACAATTCCCTGGTTATCAACATCATAAGATTCTTCCTAATTGCTATTTCACTGAGAGGGGATGAAGAAAAAGATCTAAAACTGTGTGTGTGTGTGTGTGTGTGTGTGTGTGTGTGTGTGTGTGTGTGTGTGTGTGTGTGTGTGTGTGTGTGTGTGTGTGTGTGTGTCTCATTCCCTATCTCTGATGTAATAACGTGTAATATTTTGACGGTACATATTGGTAATTAAAAGACTTTGGGACATGGAGCCGTCAGTATTTGCATGAAGAATCATTTGACTATCTTTTAACTTATCTCAGTTTCAGGCCGGTTGACACTTTGCTCAAAATTGCTCAAATATATAAAAAAACTATTCATTAATTTTGCTGATTGATGTATTAATTAAAATAATATTAATGAGTAAATAAGTACAATATTTACTATTTAGCAGACTTACAGTAAATTCAGATACATGTCAGTAAGGAGCAGGTAGGGGTTAGGGGGCATTTTGCTCAAGGATGCCTACAGGTAGACTGCGGTCATTGGGGTTCAAACCCGGAACCTTTCAACTGCGAGTCAAACCACAAACCACTAACCAGTATCTTGCACCGAGGACTACCCTGCTAACTCTCGCTGTGTAATAATGAATCATTGTATTCTATCGTCTCTGAAGTAAGCTTTGCATTGGCTGTAAGTGTTCTTTATAAACGAGGGGTTCTGTTAGAT
>OMKN01037595.1:21609-33934 GCA_900302345.1 Melanonus zugmayeri | reverse complement strand
CTCTAATATCTATCAGAATGACTACCCCTAACCCTTAATTACAACAAATTGCTTCCACAACCATTTTTTAGTTCTAAAAACAAGACGAGAAGATGTAAAAGACTTGATGACTTCAAAAATAAAGTCTATTTGATCAACAGATGGTGAAGTGACATACAATGTAAAAAGCAACCCACTCTTGTAATTACTTTTTGCACATTTTAAACATGTGCTCATTTGTGGTTTTAAATAGTAGTTGAGGCAGGCACAATTCATCAAGTCACTTACTCTTTGACTTCTTTCGCGCTGAAGTCCAGGTAGCGATTGCTAACCCACTGGATCTCGAACCAGTCCCGGTAGTTGTTGTTTCCACAGCAACGGAACTCCATCTGCATCAGGTCCAGGGTCCTCTTCATGTAGCATCTTCCAGGTGTGTCCGTGTCCTTGTAGTACTTCATGCCGTTCTTCAGGCCTTCGGCCAAGGTGAACTGGAGGGGGATTCTCATTACAAAACACAAGAGGGCTGTCAGAAACAGCAGCATGTTGAAGCCCAAGCAGGAAATCAGAAAGGGTTTTAACATGGGTTTCCATTTGGCGAACTTGGTAGGATCCAAGGAGTCGTAGCACACTTTGCCCCCAAAGGCATTGATGCCACAGGCCACTACACCCACCAATATCAGCAGGTTGGGCAAAAAGTGGCTCTCGTTGTTATCCATGAGTTCTGAGCGCTTACGCAACTCGATCTTGAAGAAAAGACCCATGCTCAGGACCAGCACTCCTGCCATAACAGAGAACCAGTACATGAACCAGACAAACTGGGCAAGCTTCACTCGCTTTTTCATATCGAACTTGATTTTCATTAAAGCCATGGTTCTAGCTTGGACGTGTCCCTACTAATAAAGAAGAAAGGTGATGTTATTGTACCACACTGAAAAATCCGAGCTTTCTAGGGTTTAAAAAAAAAGAAAGAATTGGAAGAGCTTCCCAATGGTCCAACTTGCTGCTTCAGATACCACTCCCTAGTCAGATCGGGAGAGTCCAACAGGACACTAGAGTTAGTTCAGCCTGTAATCCATCCCCCAGCGCAGGAGCAGGGATGAAGAAAGCAGGTTGACCCTGAAGACGCAGAGCGGTTAGTACATCAAGACCATCTTCTTTCTCCTTCATACAGAATCCCAATAATTCACAATGGATGGTTTACTTCAATTTCACTCAAAGCTTTTAACGATATGACCGCACAGGTGAGGCCAATTGCGATGTTTTCTTCTCTTGGGAGGTGGAGGACTGCCAAGGATTCTTATGATTAAACTCAAAGTTACAGTACGTCATGCTAAGCCCATGTAAGCAGCCTAATCCCATTTGCAAAAATCCCCTCTACTGAAGATGAGCCTGATCGTAATCTGCCGTTAGTGGTCATAATTGGTTTGGGTGTTCACGTGGTCACTGTTGCCTTGATTGAACACACCAGAGCGTCAGTTAGGATAGGCAATGGTTAAAAAGGACATGGACTTGAAGGTGGAGCCAATGCATTGAAATGTCCATTCACAGTTGGGGTCCATGGGTTCAACATAAGCCTAGTTTAGCATCGCACGAAAACCATGCAACCCAGTGACTGAAAGGATAATGCACTATTTTAGGACATGGGAATGGCCCAATACATGGATGATGCATAGCACTTAGCATGTGAATTAATCACCAGCTACAATTTTAAAAAAGCCATTTAAATTGACCTACTTTTGGACAGTCTCCAAATGTAGGTCTGTTAAGGCTGTCCGACCGGTACAGGCATGCAACACATGCTTTGCTAGCATTACGATGAAGTATTTCCTGGAGATTTTTACCAGGACTAAAACTGGGTCAATTCAAATTAATTAAGAAAAATAAGCATTAACTGCAGGGAAAGTGAATGTCAATGATAGCCTTACAAAAAAGTACAAGACACAATATTATGGCACAGCAAAACTCTTTAATTCAAAGCAGCAAAAGCCATCGTTACATTTCCGTTCAACAAAAGATGTTAACAATTAGATGTAAAAACAACTATATCAGTAACATTCTTGGGGTTCTGACTCCTAAATAAAATATGAAAGGCACGCATCATTTGTCTAGACATCCTGCTGTGCCTTTTAATCAAACTCTTTCTGAAGATCAATTGATTTATTCAGCATGTATCACCATAAGTGCTTTATGGCATTCCAAGCCATGTTATATCATAATGTCAAAGTTCTGTAGTTCTATAATTGAACGTTTGACTGCAGGACAGAGTCCAGAACAAATGTCCTTATCCTGATCATGCATAAGCAAACTGATTGTGATTTAAGACCCTGTGAAATGTCAATGCTGTGAAGTGCTACATAAAAAAATAACCTTGACAATTTTAAAGTCTCCTGTCAAGAAGGCCTGGCCCGGGGATAATATTCATTGTTTGTTTGGTGAGAATATTTTACATAAAAGCAGGAATTTGTTTTTTTTCCTGGGGTGTCCATATAGAATGCTTTGAAGTAGTTTAATTGTAATGTGTCTATTAATAAAACACAATGTAGTTTCAGAGCAGCATCAAACACATTTCATGTTGGTTTTATTAGATTTCTATGGCAAGAAACTTAATCTTTCATTCAAATCTTATGGGTCCCAAGTTGTTTTTCTATCCTCTTCTGGAATCACAGTCCAGTTAGGTGAAGGTGTTCCTGCAGCAAGCCAGTTAAAATCATCCACTTGGGTCCAGTTGTTGCGGGTGCGGTCCAGGCCAGACACCACAAAGTCCTCGCCCAGTGTTGGATAGGACCAGGTGAATGGAGCAAAGCCGACTCCATGGCAGTCCTCTATGATGGCGCGGCTGGTCACATGCAGATATACCTGTGTGGCGGTGGTGTTGTGCGTTCTCAGCTGCTGGCAGGGGAGGACAAGAGTGCTGTTGCTACAGTGGTCCACAAACACAGAGCTAGACACTGGGCCACACAAAATCTCACAGCCGCTCACGTTCTTGATGTGTAGTGTGCTGGGGGAGCCAAATAGACGAACCTTGCAGTTTGTCAGGTGAGTCAACAAAACATCCTGTTTCTTGATCTCCTCTGCCGTTTTGGTGAGAACTATGTCATCCATGTTGGAAAAGCCACATTGCTTGGCGTACACAGTCTCGTCCACCTTGACACTATCAGATTCTGCGGGTGTGTTAGCATCGATAACGGTCTCCCCAGATTGCGTGGTCGGTACTGCCTCATCGTCCTGTTCTTTAGCCCTAGTGCGAGACCGGAAGGCGAATTTCTTTTTAGGCAAAACCTCATCTCTCTTTTCGGCAAGGGAAGTCTGCAGCTTTTGCAACGAAGCTTGTGCCTGTCTCAACTCGTATTGCGCGAGAAACGTCATGCTGTCATTAAGAAACTTTTGCAATTGTTGCGTTTTAGCCGTGGCCTCGTTTAAAGTGTGAGTTGCCGAGGCCCGGTCAGCACCGGAGCTCATAGAAATCAGCTCTTCAATAGCCGCCCGGTCTCTGCTGAAGGTTCTAGTGAAACACTCACTGTTTTCCTCCTTGACCGACTGGCTTTCTTTGGCTTCCTTCCTCCGCTCGGCGACTTCTAGCCTCGCCTGTTCCCGTTTCAACATTCGTTCCGGTATCTTAACATTGCTTGAGGTGCCATCGCCGTTTCCCTGGCATATATCGACGTGTTGTGTCTCCATGTTGCACTGTCAGACTGCGTTTGTTGCTAAAGAACTGCTGCGGAAGTGACGTGTCACAATAAGCAGGATCCTCATTGGAGGAATGGTGACCTGCATATATGTATACGGCCCTGTGATTGGGTGGGAGACGCAAATGTTTTTTCAAAGCCATCCTTTTCTGCGTAAAAGTGTACATGACAATATTTACAATAGAGGGTCTCGCTATAATTCTAGTACATTATCTCTTATCATTAGTTTTATTTTATTATTTAAAAGAAAAAAATACATGAACACACACTGATTGAAAATGTGACGCAGGATTGTAATGCCTCAAAATAAATGTCAATGTACGGCATGAGTGTGGTGATGGTGTGGATTAATCTCTACAACTACAGTATTTTATAGGTAGGGCTACCTGTACAACGTCAAGGTGTGGCACACAGATCACAGGACCGCCCCCTGCTGTTTTCACCGGGCACGTTTAATAATATTTACGTCATATTTATTAAGAGTGAAGCAATACGACCAAAAAATGTTTCGTTCTGTAAAATTGTGGACATTTAGTGTTAATGCAACGTTTTTAAATTGGGAGTATTTTCCCTTTGGAATCGCACCGAAGCCTCAATGTTATGACTGTGGGATGCTGCTCTAGGCTGCCTTGTTCTGTGCATTACCCCCAACCACCCGTGCGGTGATGGCGAGGAAACCCCGTTGACAAGGCACTGCTTTTTCATGACGGTGAGTTTCCCCTTTGAGTGTATTATAATTTTGTGATAAAAATTTCAAGGAAAAAAACACACACAGCCTCCTTCCTCCCTTCCTTCAGGGAGGGAAGAGGGTTTGAGCCGCGAGAAGAATCTTATCCGAGACAGAACGAGGACAGTGAGAGAAAAATATATGAGTGGGAGAGAGAGGGGAGAGAAGAAGGAGGAGGAGAAGGAGGGGGGGAGCAAATTAAAAGTTGCCAAATGGAGATATTGGGTTTCAAGAGGAGTGAGACACGGGTAAAGGGTTTGCCTCTTTTCCGTCGTCTTTATGTTATGCTAATCGAGATAAATATTTATGGACGGGACGAGGTTTGAGTCCCGTTAACCTTGTCGACGAATTCGACCCAACGGTTTTTTTCCCAACGAGGCGACGCCGCCACCCGGGGCTGCTAGCTAACCGACGACAGGCCGAGCCGCTGCCGAGCACTAAATATCGCGGGCTGACCAAAAAAAACAGCACGAACTCGACGCCACGACCGCGGCCGCGATCTCTGGGAAAAAAAAGTCCTCCAGGATGATGAGACGCGTCCGCTACACCGAAAAGCGAGAGAAATGTGACGTTTTGCATGCTGGTGGCGGATGAGCTAAATAGGAAAGACGAATGAAAGCCTCCGCGCAGAGAAAGCGAGCAACGTCAGCGCCTCTCCGGCCCAGGGGCCGAGGACAGGGCGTTTGTGCTGCTTCAATGCGATTATCCTTCTGTCGATTCTCGGTCTATTTTTGGAAATAAAATTCGCAAGCTGTACGTTTGCTGGCTTTTTTGGCGAAGTTTGGCGTGTGGACACCGCGGAAGTGTCCGGGGCGTTTTTTTTGTATGCGCAGCCACTAGCTTGTCGGTTCGCCTCGTAGCATAATGCTAGGGCGTGTTTGTGGTGTTATTTTAACCCTAGTTTCTCATTAAAATGTTCGCCGGCTTTCTCTGGAGTCGGACGTTTTTTAGACTTGTGTGAGAAACGGGGACGTTTTTGGACGTGCAGCTTTGTTGTTAGTGCGTGCATTACGGGACATGTACAGAAGTGTACTTTTAATACACGCATATCTTAACGTAGGACCGTAGATTTAAATAATCCTTTCCGCGTTACTAATTGTGGTTTCGTGATATCGTCGTATAATATCCCGTCTTTCATTAACGTTATACACTATGGGGAGGTTTATTTGTTTTACCAGTTATTACCCATGTAGCTGTTTTGTGAAATAAAGTGTATTGTTTCAATCGTTTCGCTTCATTTTTTGCTAGCTGTAATTTTTTTTGCAAGGTTGTTTTCCTCCAAAGTCTACCTCGCCTACGTTCACAACAATGCTCCTTTTTAAGGACAAATAATAAGACGAAATGCTAACCACTCGACATTTTTTTCTTATAAAGTCTTCACACCAAATTGGAACAAAAAGCATTTCTGTCCGCCCGTCTTTTTGTATGGCATATTTCGTGTTTACCACTTGCATATCACCGTTTAATACAGCAGCTATGCCTTTCTTTGTTCCCCTTTAACCAAAGATGGTGGCCAAACGTGTTCAGCCATTAAGGAAACCCAGGAGAGGCTAACAGCCATTTTGTAGCAATGGTGCTTTCACATAAAGGGCAGCGACTCTTATTTTCTTGTGCTTACACAGATACAAAAAAATACATAGAATTGTGTTCTAATGTAATTCAATTATAATAATCAGTATATTTCTTCATATAGTTTCTTCTGAACCGCCCATTACATAAAGGCATTTTTATTTGATTTGGCCAGTGTATTTCAGACAGTTGCTAAATAGCTGAATTCCTATACAGGCAGACAAAACGGCCCTTTTTCAAATAAAAAGGCAGCATAGAATTTAAGCACACAAGAAATGGGCTAAAATAAGCAGGGTAGGGTTGATCAAGTTTAGATGACTATTCTATAGTGGTGTAGCTAGTGGACAGCAGAAATGACCAAACTGGCTGGAGGAGGACTAGGGGGAGGGAACATTTGTCAGTGCTTGGCTCTAGGAGAGGATTATATACCATACTGTTGTATACCATGTTCCACTGTTCTTATCCTCTCTCTCTTTCTCTCCCTACCCGCCCTCTACTACTCATGTTGTCACTATTGTCCCACACTTCCCCCATCACTCTTCCACTCTACATTTCACACTTTTGCTCTGCCTTTCAACCGCATCTTCCCACCCTGAACCACTACAGGAAATAAAGGGTGTTAAATGACTGATTCCATGCTCCCTGCCAGAATACTGTGAGTGGATGCGCCATAAACTGTCACCAACCACACTAAAAGTTTGGCATGAAGGCCTTGTCTAAACTAGCGTCACAATAGGCTAAACACTCCCATGGCTACAATGCAGCTATGATAGCATTCAACCTTTAACATGTGACCTTGTTTAACAAACTTAAGTCATGCTAGTCATGTAGATGCAGCACTCTAGTTGTATATTCCAATTTAACCCCTTACCTGACCACCCCATTTTGTGCACATCTCATGTAACTATTGCGGTCTTCTTTCCTTTCTATGCCTGCTCCATTACACCCGCTCTACTTCATCATCTCTCAGGTGTCATGGATGATGAGGACGACCGCCGTCTTCTGGATATTATAGGGTAAAGAAGACATTAGAACATTCGCTCGATTTGTTGCATGTGAGAAATATGAACAACGTTTGGTTATTGGTTCATTTATTAACACCCAGAGACGAGAGCAGAGACGATCTTTAAGATAAGATATGCTCAGGATATTCTCACTCCTACACTTGACACTTGAAGTTAATTTTTTTCATATACTTTTATTCACTAGACTTTTTCCTAGTGCATCATGTTGGCAAGAATAAACCCAAATGGGAAAATCACCAAGTATTATACATAATACAAGTGCTAACAACCACAAATTGAATTATTCCATTCTCAAATCTATTAAAACTAATCTATTCACCTGCAATTTGTTGCATTCAATTGCTATCAGTTCACAGTTCACATTGTGAATTATAAAATGTCATTGTAATTTAGCAATCACTTGTTACAAACTGTTAAACATGGTATCCTTCCTGTTTAACAATCCATACCACTTAATTTCCCAAATATTCTTTATATCCCATTTACAGAGATGTGGATGCATTGAATGACTATCTCCATGGCTGCAAGTCTGTAAGTACACAGTTGTACAACTCAATTACAAAGTTTGCACCACACTCAGGCTGCTGTTTACATGCTTATTCAGCATTAAAACCTGACGCTGATGATGCCAATTTGATTCAGTTTGACCCAGTTCCAATGTATTGCATAGGTGATACATTTGCTTTAAAGAACACGGTACATGGCATTGGCATAGTATAACAGTGGAATTATTAAGAGTTGACCCGTCTGTTTCTTTCCCTACAGATCGAGGAGGATGACGTGACAAATGCAGCCTACGGATCGGATGGTCCCTTCTTCGCTGGCAACACTGTGAGTTTGCTTACCTTCCTACTATGACCTGACCGAATGTGGCCCGAGAATGGGTGTTGACACATGAATATTGAATTCAGCCAACCATCAACTTTAATACCAAAAACCCAAATCTTTTGGTATCAAAATAGCTGATGTTCAGGATAAAATATCGTTTATAACATTCAAAGACACTGGATCTCATTTGTTTTGACATTCAAATACTGGAACTTAAATGTTTTTTTTTCACCTCAAATATTTAGACCAGCTCAAACGCCGGCATCAAAGATGACTCCTCTGCAATGGGCGAGTTTGGCCAGGACTCAGCGGGGGATGGCCTCCAGCTCTCCAGCAGCTTGTCATTCATCGAGGAGGAACTGGGCTCCGGTCGCTCCCCCGGAGGCGTGGACCTTGGCAGCGAGGACCAGCCCTTCGACATCCTCCAGAAGTCCCTCATGGAGGCGGACATCACGGAGCAGACGCTGGCCCAAGAGGCCTTGCTGGACTCCCAGCCCGCGCCCACACCGGCCCAGGTGCCCACACCCGCCACATCCTTCCCCTCTCAGCTGGTCTCTGGGGGTTATGGAGGGGCGGTGGCCACCACCGCGACGACGTCCGTCTTCCCCACCAACCAGTTCCTCCAAGGGGTGTCCCAGTTGCCCAACGGTTCGGCCCAGCACATCCAGGTGTTGGGCTCGTTCAGCAGCACTGGCGGTGGTGGGGTGATGACCCTGAGCAGTCTTGACCGAACACCACAGCTCGTGCTGAGGCAGGGGGCCCCTGTAGCTGCAGGGACCGTGGCAGGGGGGCAAGTGTTCACCCCGACACAGGGGCAGGTTGGCTTGCCATTCAAGAATATCCCCCTGCAAAACATTATCATCCAGAGAGGCCCAGGAGGGACCCAGACTATTGTCCGACCGATCCAGCCTAAACCTCTCTCGGCCCAGTACACAGCCAACGGCTCTATTGTAGTGCACTCTCCGCAGCAACAAACCAACGTCCCAAGCGGGCAGTTCTTGCTTCCCAGCTCTCTGTCGCTCGCTCCTTCCAACTCCAACCATAATGGCCCGGCCGACGGGAACACACTCATATCCAATCAGAATACGGTGCAGATAGTCACTGGGCAGAACTTCACGGCCACCCCCGGAGGCCATCTCATTGTGAATCAGGTCGGTGCTGGTCAGGTGGGAGGGGCGGTGACTCAAGCGTGGACGGGTTTCTCTGACGCAAACGCCGTCTCCGTGCAGACGTCGTCTGCTCCGACAAGGCTAACTCTGGTTGGGCCAGCGACGACTGAGGTCGGAGGTCAAGTGTCAACTGGCCCTGTGCAGCGCCTCCTAGTGACCCAGACTCCCAGTGGCACTGCTCTGTCCCATTTGCCCGGTACTGATGGTACCATAGAGGACCAATTAGAATACAGACAGGTAAAATCGAAAATACTTTGTTCTGTTCCATTCCTCTCTTACTTTTCTAACATGTATCTAATCGTACCACCTCTTTTGCCTAGGACTCCCAATCGCCTGCCCTCAAACAGGATGCTCGACAGCCAAAGCTGCTCAACCTCCATGGTAACATCATTTTCTACAGTAGTTTCTTTATGTTGTATGATATAATGTATTTTAGCTGATCCTAATAAAGCCTTTCTTTCTCTTTGTCTGACCTTAGCTGTGAAAACCATGACGATCAGCCAAGATTCAACGCTAAACTTAGAGGTACTCAGCCTGCTATTCCTACTCTTGGCTTGAACAAATCTCTATTTCAAATCATGCTATCTCAAGTATGATTTACGAATATTTTTCTGATAAAATTGTTATTTCTTTCTTGCAGGTCAATGCACAGAAAAGGCCTGCCTTTCCACCACTTAGCAAAGGAGGAATGTGAGTCTATTAACATTTCCTTTTACAACTCTTTGTCAATTGTCCTGATTTGCTTCTTAAGTTAACCGTCCAACTTATATCCCCAGGGTTGTTCAGCATTTGAGGAACGACCACGCTGGCGTTGACACCCCGGACTGCCGGCGGTATGCCTCATTGGACGACGCACTGCACAGACTCATCCCCTACCACGTGTTCCAGGGGACTCCGCCCAGCATCCACGAGTTCTCCCAGGGTATACCATACCTACCATACACCTTATTTTCTGTTCTCTCTCTGTTTCCCTGTAACACAAAAAATTTGCAAACTATTCTTTTACTCTCCTGACTAGTATTACTCCTTGACATGGGAAGCCTTTAGGCCATTTACACAGCCCAATGCAGAAAGGCCATTTGAAATGACTTACTTAAAGGGACGTGTATTTCAGTGAATGTCAGCATGTTTTGCTGATGCTTCAAACCCATGTAATGTTTTAAGTACATCACTTTCTCTCTTAGTGCACTTTTACCACATTTTGTTCAGCTCAGTGGTGAGTCTATGTGATACGCGGGTATATGCTGTATACCCACTATGAAAGCTCCAGGATTTCCGTATACCCACTTAAAAATGCGCAAAGATACGTAACAATATAGTTTTGTGACAGAACTTTCACTTCAGCAATTTGTTTTTCGCAAATACCGGGTCGAGAGATGTGACGGCAAACTGAACAAACGTTGCCGAACATGCAGAGGGGACCAGGGTAGTGCGTAATGTGTGTGCGTAGTGAGTGTGGTTGAGCGAGTGAGAGAGAGAGAGAGTGGCAGCAAGTGACGGTCAATGCGAGCGGAGCAGAGGAAAAGGTTAGCCGTGCCAATCTGGCAACGTATGTAGGCTATCAGTAATACGGCTCCCTATTTGGACTGGTAGATCTCAGCAGACTGGCAACTGTAAAAGTAGATCTTGGTTCAAAAAAGGTTGGGCACCGTTGGGTGTAGGGCCTAGGCTACAGACCGTACTACAGTTGCGTTGGGAACAGGCGTTCCGACTACAAACATGGTCATGGGTCACATGCACCGTTCTATGTCAATAATTTCAGACCATTAACCTGCAGTCGCAGTCACTAGTCTTGCAAAACATAGCCTAGATTTTCTCAAAGTACACACATCATGGGTGTCAATTTGCATGCTTATATGTTTAGATGATATGATGATTATATGTCAACAGGTCACTGTACAATGGGGGGTGATTTTTATTGATATTTTTATTGATATCAATATTATAGGAATAATTATATTTGTGTCAGTTTTTGAATACCTTTTATATGATTTACGATATCAGTCTTAAGACACAGCTGATATGACTGTCATCACAAGAACTTAGGAAACTTTCGTAGGAGCATACGAAACACGATAATATTGTTTATATAGGCCTACATGACATGAGAAATTTAGAAATAACTCAATCGTAACTCAATACAATATCAACTCATAATCCTATAGAGCAGATTCCCCTGAAAACAAAAGATATACACCATGTCCAGATACATAACAATGTGAACATAAAATAACAGTATGAACTGGTAAAGGACCATGAAAGTAGAAAATCAGTAGAAAATCAGCTCAGAGTCCAAATCGTCTAAATGTCCCCGGCTGTGTCTTTTGTTGCGTCTTTTGGAATGCCCTCAATTATGTGTGAATGCATCTACTGTACGATACGTTAGTGAGTGTGTTAGCAGCATCAATTAGACCTTACTTGAAGGCACCAAGAACATGATGGAAACCAGAAAAAACAGCTTTACCTAAAATGTGGAAATTAGTAGTAGAGCCCCAAAGGTCTAGCATTATTATTGTTAAACCTTGCTTCAATTATCTGTGGCAGATATCCTTGATCTTTTGTTAATGCTGTTTTTCGTATTGTTTTTTTTTTTACAGTGGATGAGGAATTTGAGTCTGTGGCCACTCAGGTACTAAAGAGAACTCACGCCATGGTGAACAAATACAGACGACTATTAATGGTGGAGGCAGAGGTGGGTGCAAACCTAACAAAATCTAACACTTAAACATTAGAAATGTTGTTTCTGTGAATGATAATCTCATGCATATGAATGGTAAATAAGATGGCTCCTCCCCTTTCCCTGCAGCGTGCCTGTCCCTCATCGGAAATGGTGATGATTGACAGGACCTTCAACCAAGAGGAGCGCACTAATTTGACACAAGACAAACGCATGGTACTAGTAGACCCAGGTGAGGAAGACGACACAAAGTGTGGCTTGGCTATTTTGGATAGTTATCTTCAATTTCATTTAAACTTATTTTTAAATATTCCTTTTCTCTCTGTTTGTCATTAGACGGCTTCTTGGAGGACTTCTGCTGTGGGACAAGGGCGAGCGCCGTCTCGGAACCTTACCCCCCTCCGTCTCTGTCCAGCCCTAGCTGGAGACAGACTGACAGGGACTCCACCGAGCCCCCTTACAGGACAGACTGTCAGCCGGGGTACGGAGACCCCGGCGGGGGGAGTGGAGGCGTGGGCGGGCTCCCACCCCCGCTGCCGCACCTGGAGAACAGGAGCGTGGCGGACATGAAACGGACCCAGCAGCAGCAGCACTACGGGGCCAGCACCCCCAGCAACGACAGCCTCAACGCCACCAGTCATTATCCCCTAGGTAACACCTCCCCC
>OMKN01037549.1:2713-13138 GCA_900302345.1 Melanonus zugmayeri | reverse complement strand
ATGTTTATTTAACAACGCTACTTTAAAACGTCCGTTAATACTGTGTCACCATAACCACTTAAGCTCCTTATGCTGCGCTAGCCCGGATAGCGGCCTTCCCCGGTTGCGAGTTGAACTTCAGCCCCACGCTAGAACACGTCACCAGTAGAGGGGGTGGAGTCACGACACCAGACACGCATGCGCGGGAGCCCCCTAGTGGGCCGACTGAGCAACTGCTGTGAGAATCCTTCTGTTTGATAAAACGTGTAGTTGTGTAGCTTTTGGAGGTGTATAAGTATACATCCTAGGCTGAACCTCAACAACTGTAGACAGAAACACATCGATGTTTGATTGTGCTTTAGTCTAAAAATCTACATTCAAAAGTTTAAAGGTTAAAAATAACAATAATAACAATAACTTGGATAGATGAAACCATATTCCCACAGTCTTAAGGTTGGCCTGTTCCATGCCTGCTGGAGTCCAGCAGTTTATCATTTGAATTCATAGTAATGCACAGAGTACCCTCGCATGGATGTAAGCAGGCATATAGTCAAACTGTTTCACACTCACCACAACCACCCAGTGTCTCATCCTTGTCTTTATCATGGAGAAAAGACAGGAGCTGTACAACAGTCCACTTGAGAATAAACCCATTTCTTCTTCTTCATGTAAATCCCTCACTGGTTCCACTGTGTCCAGAGAACCTGGACGTAAAATAAGGAAAATCAAATCATCATCATAATAATAATAATAATAATAATAATAAATAATAATACTACTACTACTACTAATAATAATAATAATACATATAAATAATAATAAACACCATTTGAAATAAAGTTCAATTAACTTTATTTCATGAACCGGACATCACATACATCACTGTTCATGAAACTGTAGGCTGTTTGCATTACAAGCTAATGCAATGTACTTGAATGTAGGAAAAGAAGCAAAAAGACATGTTTTACTCTTCTTATTTGAGAGAAAGCCTTAATGACGAGGCCATGGTAAGGGGGGTTTGGTTTTATACGCTGGGGGTAAAATTACAGGTGTCACCTTGGCCAAGTTAAAGCACCTTAGCTTAAGCAAGAAGATACAATTCTATTTTAAGAGCAAATCGAGAAGCTTTTGACTCTCAGTCAAGAAGCCGTCTCATGTTTCCCCCCTCTCCCGTGTTAACTGAGCTGTGTGAGCATGAGGTGTTCAACCACACCAACCCATCAACAACAAAAAAGAAAGGCCTAAAGCCACCAACCTGAGGAGTGCTCCATCTCAACACCGAGTCCCAGGTCGAAGGGTTTGTCGAGGACCGCCGGCGGGATCTTCTGCATTTCTTCAGCCGCGCCGTAACCGGGCCGGTTGTCTTCATTTTTGTTGAAGTGTCCTCCGTCCGCCTCCACGCCGAGGTCAGGTCCCTCGTGGGCCTCGTCCAAGTCGCCCGGGGACTCGGGTTCGCCGTCTGGCAGCTTTTCCTCCACGACGGTTTCCAGCACAACGCTGGCATTGTTCTCCTCAGTGGAGATGTTGTCTTGCTCGGCCGGGGGGACGATCTCTTCTCTGACTTCGGTGTTGTGTGATGTGTGGGCATCTTAGGAAACAATGTAAAACAAAAAACTCAAAAGATAAAGCAGTAATGCTCTTATCAAGAGTGTCACATCTCCATGCTATATTATATCATTGAGTTGATCATAGTAAAAAAGCTGCAGTGGGTTCAGTAATACTGAGGTACATGCTTTGTCAGGGAGTAAATTATTAGGCGTTCTGGTTCAACTTTCAACATGTGGGGATCAGAAGAAAAAAAGGTCCAGGCTGCAAACCAAGAACTTGCTTAAATACGAATCACATGAAACACTTTAGGGTGATAATGAGAACATACCTTGGTCAAGTAGTGCTTTTCCATTAGCTGTCAGAGGTGTGCTGTCACTGGCTGCAGAATACTTCTGCCGAAGTTTGAACGCAAGCTCCTGAAACTCGTCCAGCAATTCAGCTTCCTCGTCGAAGAGGACCGCTTCCGTGTGTTCGGCATCAAAGTGTTTTGTATCTCTGCTGTCCAGCATCTTCTCGATCTCGTCCAGAATGGTGTTCTCCGAGGCCTCCAAGATGCCGTCCAGAGACTTTTCTATGTCCTCTGAGGTTGACACGTCGTTGAGGCGCGCCGCCTGCAGCTCCAGGTCGAGGTCGGCGTACAGGGCCTCCGTCTTCAGGAGGTTACGGAGACTGAGGAACCTCCGGAGGCGCTGCATGTCCTCGTCCTTGAAATGGGCTCGAAGGAGAGTAAGCCTCAACACGTCGTCGCCGTATTCTGGCTCAGGCTCCGAGGATAAAAGGGCGTTTTCATCTTCAAGTAATTCACCCCTTTCCAACTCCTCTTCCAGCATTTCATCATCGTCTTTTGGTGGCAGCTCCTCATCTGTGTGTAGGTCATCTTCAATCTCAGTTTCTTGAGTTGCATTTTTTTCTAACTCTGTGGTTTCAGAATCCTGCTTAAATAAGCCATCATCCTCATCAGGCGTATCTGTGTAGTTCTCACGTTCCTTCGCTTCGGCGTCCACTGCGGACACTTCTTCATGGTGGGTCGAAGTTTCCTCTTCTTTCAAATGACTGGTTACTTCACCAGCATGCCATGCTGACATGTCGCCGTCCTGCCCTGCGTTATCAGGAATACCATCATCCTCATCATCATCATCATCATCGTCCTCATCATCGTCTTCATCATCGTCTTCTTCACCAAGCTCAGGATGTTCTGACCTCTGGTGCTCGGTGGGTTCTTCTCGTGCTTCAGCGTCTGACGGGTGAACTGAGGGATCGGCGGGGAGATCTCTTTTGTCGGGATCTTCCGCTGTGGAGATCTCCTGTGGGTTCTCTTCCGTCACCTGGGCGGGGACGGACGCGTTCTCCTGGTCAGTCGTGTGCTCGACTGCACCGTGTTTTTCATCGTCATTTTCTTTGGGATCAGACGACGGAGGCACAGGGTCATTGTCCATTTCTTCTGTGTCCGCCTCCAACAGTAAGAGAGAATCTTCGTCAGGTAGATCTTCGTCTTCTGGCTCTTCAGCGGGAGGCACGGTGACGTCTTCGTCGTCGGTGCCCAAACGGTTTTCTTGGGTCATTTCTTCCACTTTTTTCATGACCGCTTTTGAACTTGAAACATCTGCCGTCCGTTTACCGCCACTGACAATTGCAAAAACAGTGTCGCCCAGTGAAGACCACCCGTTTTCTGTGGGTATGTCATCATTATCATCATCATCTTCCTCATCTTCGTCATTATTATTGTCAGCTTTGTGTGTTTGTTGGGGACCCTCATCAGGAGGGTCACTTTCCGGAACATGTGTGCTTTCAATGGAAAACAGGGGTGTTGTTGGAAAATTTAGGTTATCATCATCATCATCATCTTTGTTCGGCTCTTCACTCTTTGCCTCATCAACAGGGATGACTTTATCGGCATCCTCCTCCTTATCATCGGTTGTAGCTTCGTCCGGCGTCATTGGGAATGTCATTCGTGTTCCACCTCCAGCCTCAGGATCTTTTTGACGGACCGGTTTAACCTTGGCCTCGTCCTGAGGGCTGGCCTCGCCGATCTCCTCATCATCGGTGGCAACTTCGTCCATAGTTGTGTTGAACCTCATGAGTGTCTCTGGGGACGTAGGTCCACCTGCAGTAGAAGGATCCTTTCGAGGGGGGACCGGTTCAACCTTGAGATCATCTGTGTGTTCCCCATCGGTTTCAGGTTGGTCCAATTCAACATTTTCCAGAGTGGAGTCTGCAGCGGTTTGTGGTTCTGGAGCGGTTGAGTGGTCGGTGTGGGTCTCAGAGGCCTCATCAGATGTGGCTATTGGCTCCTGCTCTACAGCTTCTGGTACGGCCGGCGCTATTGTCACTGCAGGCTCCTCTGGGACAACATCTGTGTTATGAGAAGTGTCATGACCACCACCATCATCATCATCATCGTCGTCATCGTCAGTCACAATTTCAGTTGGCCTCTCGGTTGGTTCTGATAGTATTGCTGCACCATCTGCAGTTTCAGTCTGGTCAACCTTCTCCTTGTTGTCACCGTCCTGCTTTGTGGTGGCGTAGCCTAACAATGAATCTATATCATAATCCTCATAACTATTAAATCCCGTGTCGAAGCAGACAAAATCTGTTTCCTGAAAGAAATAAGAAAAGCACAATTATTCATTACCTTTTTTTAAACCGCTATTTATATTCTGCTCCAAGGCGGTTATAGGAAGATCAAATTCCAGCTAAATTACAGAATGCCAAAGCCCTAGATGCATCAGTTAAATGTTTCATACCTCTGTTGGAAGTATTATTTCAGTTTCAGTATATACATAGTTAACTTCAAGAAGGTCCTTTGGGAAGTAGCCGAATTGACGGCCAACCTATCGACAAATAGGGAGACATCATGTTAATGGTTATGAGCAAACTGCATACTGCAGTCCTTATCCATTAAGGATTCAATATTAACAAGACTTTACTTACACTTCCCGCCCACATGTCTGATCTTCTGCCACCTAATTTGTAATACACATAAACATTTTCTGATTTCTTGGCGGCCAGGAATCGACAATCAGGTCCTGAGAAGTCCTCAAGCATTTTCCCCCGAACAAGGAGCACTGTGAAGACACAACACAGCATTACACACATGTGAAGGGTTAACCTCAGAGAACCCAGCTACTGGACGTGTATTCAAATGCTATAGTAAATCATTCAATAACGTCTACTGTAATCCTAATTTAGTGGTTGGTGTTAAGATAAGATGTTGGTGAAAGGCATCGTCATTGTCTTTTTATTGATCCAAGTCATTGTGTATATGGTAGTAAATATATAAAATGATAAATGTTACACATCAATTATTAAATAATTCCTCAGTGCTTCGGTGTTCATATCACATCTCATCATATTAGATCTTCATGACACCAGTGTGTCCTGCTTGTGTTGGTTGATCTCGCATTGAGGCTGCAGAGCCCTGATGCAAACATCATATTATATCCTATTATTATAATTATATCATCATATTATTATTATTATATCATCATATTATATCTGATCATATTATATCTTCATGCCACCAGTGCAGGGTGTCCTGCTTGTATGTAATGTCTGATCTCGCATTGAGGCTGCAGAGCCCTGATGCAAACAGGAGCTAATGCCGGTAGTGCTAGCCTATTAGCTGCTAGCTCCAAGCTAACGGCTAACACCAACACGTCGCAGCAGGCCGGGGATGAGCCGACGCACGGGCCGCCTCGAGCGCGTCCCGGAGCGGCGTCCTCACGTCTCCCTCCCCGCGGGGTCAAGGTGCAGCAGACACCCGGTGGACCCAGGTGTTTATGGGGTCCATTGGGTCCAGTCCGCGGTTATCGACCCGCAACAGGTCAGAGATAAGAGCTTCACGGCGGCAGGAGGCGGACCGTGAGGAGGAACAACAAACAGAGAACTTACTGCTGCACTCCTGGTCCGCGCAGATCTTTAGGTCGGAGAACCTTCTGTCCAAGGCGGAGACCGTGAAGCTCAGATAAAGCAGGAGCCACGATAACACGCAGAGGGTCATGGTGGGCAGCGGGGTGACTGACCGCCTCCTCGGCTTCTTCTCTCTCTGAGGAGGAGGAAGGGGAGGCCGACACGTCAGCAGATCCGCTCTGCCGCTCTGGAGCGCTGCTCCTCCGCCTCACCGCAGGACTTCTCCAGCAGGAGAACACACACACACACACACACTCACACTCACTCAGGGGTACTCATGCAGGAGACACACACACAACAAATAATTACAATAAATACAAACATAATAATACTGTCCTACTACTACTACTACTACTACTACTAGGCCTACTACTACTAATAATAATATTAAAAAATGGAAATAAGAAAGAGATTTTTCCTGCTACCACACTAAAGCATCTAACTGAAATGCTGGAGCTGCATACAGTGTGTGTGACCAATATCTACAGACTGACACACAAGTATTTCAGTACAACTGTACATGATATTAAATACATAGATGCAATATATACTAAATATTTAAATATAAGTGTGCAGATGGAGTAGAGGTCCTACTGCTGTAGGTTAGAAGCTGCACTATGTAAATGCTATAGAAATACACCATTAGGCTACTACACTATCAATGAACTGTTACTATTATAGCTAATTATGATGATGATGATTATGATTATTATTGACACAACACAACAAAGAAGAAGAAGAAGAAGAAGGTTGTCAGTACATTATCCATCACAGCTTGCGCATGCGCAAACGTATGCGCTCCCATAACCCTAACCTAGTAACCCTAACCCTAACCTAACCCCGTATGCGCCAGCGCATGCGCAAACGAATAATACAGCTGTACAGGTAACGTACCTTCACTGCCCTCTACCGGCGAACATTCATATTGTCCCTGACGGCTTCCAGTCCGGCTGGGAGCTGCTGCTGCCCTCTTGCTGCCCTTTTGCACTGTCAAATATAGTGTGTGTGTCTCTCTCTCTCAACCCGGCCTCAAAGAAAAACAAAATGACCCCCCAAAAAACTAAATCAAATGCATCTTTATGTTCATGAACCTCAAGGTGAACGACTAGAGAGGTTCTGTTTGGCTCCATGTTTGCCAGCAAACTTTTTCTGTGATGAACCACAAGTCACGGTCCAGACGACGGCTGATGGATGAACGTCTGTCCTCTGTGCTGCGTGTTTCAGCATCAGACGTGACGCCAGACTTGATGGTCTTGCAAAGAGAGGAGACGTCTCAGTGGATCCATTAGGCTGAATGAGACAAATGCTTTTCATGACGCATGGTGTCATTCATAAATATCTCTTATAATGCGTTCTATAATGCTTTCATTGTAACCCCAGAGTTCACCAGATTGACACACAGCTGTAAAGAAGTCAACATTTTCTAACAGAAAGTTCTTGGTTTTTGAAACCAGGACCCAGGCCTTCTTTGCTGGCAAATGGCCTGTTGTAAAGTAATCAGTCATGTCCACCAAATTCACCTAGTTTAACATAATTTAGCTCTATGTGTTTCATGTTTTAATTCAATTGTCCAATGTGTGGCCCTTTGCTTACCTGATCTGAATCAGTAAGGCCCTCTGGAAAACATGTTGCCCACCCCTACTATAGAGCAAGATGCCCCCTGACCCCTACCTGCTCCTCCATCACAGGTCTCTGTATTCACTGGAAGTAGCTTTGGATGAAGGCGTCTGATAAATGACTAAATAATCAAAGCCATGTTTTATTACTCTGTTATTGCATCTCAAACCACTAGGGGGCGGTGAGACCACCTCGGTGCAGTTCACCTCCAGGCCAACATGGTTATAGGGCGAAGGACACACAGGTGTGTGTGTGGTGTAGGTGTTTAGAATGGTTGAAGAGCCTTTGGTGCTCAACACGCACACACACACACACACACACACACACGGTTCAGACGGTTTCTTTCTGAACCAAAAAGCACGGGACGCATTTCGCCAGGGGATCATCAAACATTAACTGAAAATAAATGAATAATACAAAATAATGTGTTGGTGTTTAAATGTTTCCAGGCCTCTATATATGTATGAGTTACTAGTATAGAGTTCCAATATTTCGCCTACTATTCACTATTTTCCTAGTGATACTACAATTACATTTATCGGGAAGTATTCCCATAAATGAGCACCAATAGATATGAGGAGGGATCTGAAAGAACGTCTGGCCTATAGTCTCGTGCTAAATAAGCACTAGTAGGCGATACCTGTCCATCACATGGTGACCAGTTGGAAAAGAGCTGAGTAGACAAGAGCCACTAAGAGTGGCTTTGCAGTCCCTTTCTGAACTCAAGTCATGCCAACGTCCTACTTGTTAAGCTGAAAGGTAAAAAGGTTTGCTTGTAATGTGTCCTTTTTTTTTAGGCCTGTTGCTTTGTCTCTGTAGTCACCTGAGTGGAGGCTCCCCATGGGGGGGAGGTATCACACGTCTATCCCTTCCCATGGGGGTGGGGGGAGGTATCACACGTCTATCCCTTCCCATGGGGGTGGGGGGAGGTATCACACGTCTATCCCACAACATGGGGTCCTAACAGAACACTAAACATTAAAACATTAAAACATTAAACATGTATGTCATCCTATAGACGACATACATGTTTAACCCTTTAAAGAACGTCACATCGAACAGGGTAGCCGATGTGTTTTAGCACAAAGGACATTTCAGACATCAAATGCACAGTGTTAGCAAAAATTGTTGATAATGCGTAATCAACTGGGATCGTAAATCTAACATCTCTCCATATTTATACTCTTCTCATAAAATCTGCTTTTATGACATTTATGACACTCATAGCTGCACATTTATCACACCCATAGATGTGGTGACGTTTGGCCGTTGGTTGCTTACTAGGCCAACTAAATAAAGTAAATAAAGTCTACCAGCGTACCAAATTCATCAAGTATACTCTGATAGCAGGGCAGTCTATTCATATTAATAGAAAATGTCTCTAAGATTATATGAATGAGAAAATAAATAATTTATGTGAACTAATGATTTTGAGTAAAGACTACTAATGTAAACTTAAATATGTCGACTGCATCCAATGAAGGGGCAATGTTAATGTTAATGTTAATACAGCTTGACCAGGCTCACCTTGTGTAAAAACAAATGGTTTAAGGCAACAGGTTTCCACGCAATTTTCTAGTAAAGTCAACTAATTCAGGATAAGTGTGTAGTGGTTCACAACTTACTTGGTTTTGAGACTTTTTGAGAATTTGTTGTTGTTGTTTGTTGTTCTCCTCCTCTTTCAACCCTTATTTATAAGGATTCCTACGTAAGATCATGGGCAGTAAGATCATGGAATAATCCAATGTAGTGGGACTGAGGGGGGGAGACACTCATGATTCATGAATTAAGCATCCTGATGCCATTTTAGTGTAGGGATTTTTAGAAAGACATAATTAATTAGTGAAAAGTAAAAATAAACTTTCTTAAATATATAGTTTATGAGCCATTTTATGGGGCCCTTGGTAGCTTGGGGCCTAAGCCGACCGTTGGGTGGAGTTGATATTATAATTGATGTTGATATTATACTATGACTGATTGTATGTTTGGGTAGGGTTGATATCAAGTCAAGTAGTTTTCTTTATTACATGCAATCATACAAGTATGAGAGCAGTAAAATGTAATGTGGAGAAAACAGAATCTAAAGCAGGCATAGTATAAATACAAGAAACAATACAGAATATTAAATAAAAATGTATGCATGAGTAAAACTGTTACGGGGGGTTTGTGAGGAAGCACACGCACGGCAGGGAGAAGGGTACAATGCCTCGCTGGGCGTTTTAATGAACAAAAAGGAAGAAGCCTGGATCGAGCGAGTGGGAGGTATGCTGACCGGGGCTCTCCAGGATGGTTCTGCGGCGGAGAAGACTTGTTTCGACTTGTTTTGACAAGTCGAAACAAAAACACGAACGAGCATAGAGTAAGTCTCTTTTACAAAACAGCGATCGTCGTATGTACTTGCCAGGAGTTTCAATGGGAAGATCCGGCGACGAGTGACGCGAAGACCGGGATTCTTATAGCCGACAGCGTGGGGTGATTAGTGGGAACACCTGTGCGGCGGAGCGCATGTTGTGCATGAGCCGAGGTGTTGGGCGTGGCAGGCAGGATAACGGGAGCAGGAAGGGGATGTGGAGGTGGGACCGTAACAAAAAATAGAAATAATGCAAACTAGTGTATGCAGTGGACTGAGGGGGTCACAACAATAGTCCAGTATAATAAAAGGCCAACATTATAAAGTCAGTGTATACCACAGTAAACACGCAACATAACATAACCCTGGGGACATAGGGACAACATACAGGACACCGTGTCCACTAGGCTACATTAGACCGCTGTGTCCACGTCTAACGCTTCTGATGGACCGAGGACAGAAGCTTCTCCTCAGTCTCTCGTCCGGCTATTCAGGCTACGGAGGCGCTCGTCCGACCTCAGCAGCTCAAGCGGTTTGCGGTTAGGATGTGAGGGGTCTTTGGTGATCCTGGGGGCTCTGGTCCTACACCGTCTGGTGAAGATGTCCTGCAGGCAGGGGAGCGATGACCCGATGGACCATCCGCTGCAGCGCTGCACGGTCCTCAGCAGAGCGGTTTCCATACCATTCCGTCAGGATGCTCTCCACAGCGCCTGAGTGGAAGGTCCTCTGAATCTGTGGAGAGACTCTGAATGTCCTCAGTGGTCTGGGGGGAAGGTAGAGACGCCACCTCGCCTTCTTAATCAGAGTCTGGGTGTGTGGTGTCCATGTCAGATCCTCTGTGATGTGGACACCCCGTTACTCGATAAAGCTCGCCCCCCTCAGGTGGGGTGGGGTGACTCAGCTGAGACTTCCTCCTGAAGTCCACCACCAGCTCCTTGGTCCACATCCAGTTAGGAAGTCCAGGAGCCAGTCACACAGGAAGCTGTTTAATCCAAGGGCCCTGAGCTCGGGGGACAGTCTGA